>NW_026844811.1:13102318-13391898 GCF_025583915.1 Anolis sagrei ordinatus | reverse complement strand
CTATCTACTAAGAGAGAGTCTGGGTTGGGGGGGGGGGGCGGGGGAGAGAGCAAGAGATAGTGCAGGGCTTTTGGGGGGGCGGAGAGGAAGGGAAACAAACTTTCACATAAAATTATGGTATATGGATAATTGAGAAGTTTAAAAACATGAATCTAATTGTGCTGTCCCTGGAGAAGCCAATATTGAGCCCTCCTATAAAAGGCTTGGAGTTACCCAATGGTGATTTATTGCTAAATCCTAGTATTTTTCAATACATTATAGTTTTTAAATTGTGTTTAAATTGAGTGTAGAAGAGCAGAGGCCATTAGGAGATGCAGAAATGATGATTATATTTAAATATTCATGCACGCAGTACCTTATTATTGAATCTGAACACTAACAAAATCAATATTAAGTGCGGTTTGACATGAATTTATTTATGAATTTCGACTCTCTAAGTACTGTATTTTTTCACTCAAAAAATGGTGGGTATAATGTAGTAATGATATCAAAACAGAGTGTCAGAGAGCATTAGCCGAGGAGGTTATAAACCTCCGTATTACGGGGCCCCGTGCCGCCCTCAAAAGTGCTTAGTGCACAAAACCAAAATGACTTTTTTTATTTATTTGAAACACGTACATGCAGAGAGAGAGAGAGAGAAATAGGAAGGAAATTCTCGGTCGGAAATTACACTGCAGAGGTTTTGTAGGCTCTCAGGACCAGCATAAAAAGACAGCGGTATCTTTTGGGGCAAAGCAACAACCTGGTGGAACAGCACGGTAGACAGGGTTATTGTTGTGGGTTTTACAAAAAAAATCATGGATTTTACTGAAAAATATTTATATTTATTATATATATATATATATATATATATATATAACTTGTGAAAGCGGTGGACATAAATATTATGCAAAATATGGGCAAACCCGCAGGAAACAGCATACAAATTTCTTTTGAAATGCAAGAATTTGGGTTACATTAAATAGGCAAAAATGACTCTAACAAGCATGTTTTTTATCATACAGCAGAGTCTTGCTTATCCGACCTTTGCTTATCCGACATTCCATCTTATCCGACGCTCTTATCCAACACTCACCTTTCCTCCAGCATTTCCCCTTCAATTAAAGGAGCGCCCCCTAACTCCACATAGTTTACAGATTGTCGAAGGCTTTCATGGCTGGAATCACTGGGTTGTTGTAGGTTTTTTCGGGCTATATGGCCATGTTCTAGAAGCATTCTCTCCTGATGTTTTGCCTGCATCAATGGCAAGCATCCTCAGAGGTTGTGAGACCTCACACCTCTGAGGATGCTTGCCATAGATGCAGGTGAAACGTCAGGAGAGAATGCTTCTAGAACATGGCCATATAGCCCAAAAAAACTACAACAACTCAGTGATTCTGGCCTGGGGAAATTAGATCTGCAACATCGCTCCTTTCCTTTAGGAAAAAACTAAAGACATGGATCTGGGACCAGGCATTCGGACAAGCGGGCAGATAAAGAAAGAACTTTGATGATGATTAGGAAATGATTAATGGATTAGATCTATGGGACTCTGAAAGACGAAACGCTGATCACAAGAATAGTTTTTATATGATGTGTTATGTACTGGTTGTTGACTGTGTTAATTGTGATAACTGTTTTAATTACGTTTTGTATATTATGTGTAATTTGTATAGGCATCGAATTGTGCCTTTTCTGTAAGCCGCCCTGAGTCCTCCTTCGAGTCTCGCTTATCCGACCTTCACTTATCCGACATTCTGTCTTATCCAACACCCCACTTTCCTAGCATTTCCCCTTCAATTAAAGGAGCGCTCCCCAACACTCTCTCTTTTCCCAGTAGAGTCTCGCGTATCTGATCTTCACTAATCCAACATTCTGTCATATCCAACGCTCTTATCCAACACTTCCCTTTCCTCCAGCATTTCTCCTTCCATTAAAGGAGCGCTCTCCAACTCCCTCTCCATTCCCAATAGTTTCGCATATCCGACCTTCGCTTATCTGACATTCCGTCTTATCCAACACCCCCCTCTCCTCCAGCATTTCCCCTTCAATTAAAGGAGCGCTCCCCAACTCTCTCCCCATGCCCAGTATAGTCTTGCTTATCCAATCTTCGCTTAGCCGACATTCTGTCTTATCCAATGCTCTTATCCAACACCCCCTTTCCTCTAGCATTTCCCCTTCAATTAAAGGAGTGCTCCCCAACTGCCTTTCCATTCCCAGTAGTCTCGCTTATCCAACCTTTGCTTATCCGGCATTTTGTTTTATCCAACGCTCTTATCCAATGCTCCCTGTTTCCTTCAGCATTTTTCCTTCAATTAAAGGGGCGCTCCCCAACTCTCTCTCCATTCCCAGTAGAGTCTTGCTTATCCGACCTTTGCTTATTCGATATTCCGTCTTATCAGATGCTTTTATCCAGCTATATAAAATCGGTCTCTCAAGTTTGTGAAATATCAGGATACAGGGCTCCCTCATATTTATATGCAGGCATGTTTACACACTTGCCTGTTAGGAAAAAGAGGCAACTATCCCCCCCCCCCCAAAAAAAATTAAATTTCTAGAGAATCTGGGAGGAAGCTGAACACCATAAAGAATAATGTTTGCAAACTATGGTGGGTAGCCATATCAGTCTAGTTCAATAACATCAACCCAAGGTCCTTGTGGCAATGTTAAGGCTACAAAATCCATTGTGTTTGAACTTTTCTGAGCCTGTCATCTACCTCACCTCATCCAATGGGAAGTAGGGGGTATGTAAATCTATTATTATTATTATTATTTGTGCTGTATTTGTCTTGACAAACTGTGAATAGATATTTAATGCCATGTCTCTGAAACTGATTGTTCAAATCTGAAGGAGGCGGGGGATTATTTTGGGCCATGGCTTCAAGTCAGGGCTGTGGAAACCCAGGATGCCTGATAACCCAAATAAACCTGATGCTGCCAGCAATAGATGCCAAAGCAATGCCAGTGCCAAAACACGAAGAAGAACTCCAGAGGCGAGATTAGCATAACAGTTTGGCATTTGCATCGGCCGCTGGTTCTGTGCCATCAGAAGCCATGGGAAAATCTGTCCTTTCCCCTTTTCCCCTTTATGAGCATTTTAAAAATCTGATTATTTCTTCATCTCCAATATGGCCAAATCTGGAATTGTTAATAATCTGTTTGAAACCAAACAGTAATAACACGATTCCCCATTAGGTCAACTCAATAGGTGCAAGTATTCAAAACATGGAAAGTAGAGTTGTGCTTTCCTTTGGTTTTCCTTCGTTACATCGTTCTTTTGTTACGTGCTCCCCAAGGTCACGAAGGTAACGAAGGAACGATGTAACGATGAAAAACCGAAGGAAAGCACAACTCTACTTTCCATGCTTTGAATGTTTGCACCTATTGAGTTGACCTAATGGGAAATCATATTATTACTGTTTGGTTTCGAACAGGCAGGCGTGCGCTTTAAGGAGGCTTCTTACCTACTCTACTCTAGAGGAGAGGTGCTCAGCTGCAGACAAGCATACACATTAAGGAGGTTTCTTACATATTTCTCTGCTCTAGAGGAGAGGCGCTCGGCTGCAGACAGGCACATGCACTTTCTGGGCCTGCACACCATACATGCACTCTTTCCAAGGCAAGGAGGATGCTCATGAAAAGTAGGCAAGGAGCCGGTATCGGCTCCCATCTGCTTTCGTGTCAAGCTGATTTTCGTACCAGGAGTATGGAAGGTAGGAAGGGTGGGAGGGAAGGGAGGGAGGAAAGAGAGAAGGAAGGAAAGACCAAAAAGAAGGAAAAAAGAAGGAAGGAAGGAAGGAAGGAAGGAAGCAGAAGGAAGGAAGGAAGGAAGGAGAAAAAGAGAGGGGAAAGGAGGGAGGAAAAGGGAAGGAAAGAAGGAGAGAGGGAAGGAGAAAGAGGAAGAGAAGGGAGGGAAGGAGGAGGAAGGAAGAATAGAATGGTGAGAGAGAGAAGGGCCTGAGGAAAGAGCCTAAGGGGCCAGTTTCGGCCCCCGGGCCCGGGTTTGCCCATACCTGATCTATAGCGATCATTTGAATCTTGGCACCTTTTCTCTGTTTCTGCCTGGAATTGGCACTTAACATTTGGATGCTGGCTGCTAAAATGTTTATACTAGCATCTAGGAAATTGAAATTGTCCCTTCTTTCTCATCTCTGCCTCCAGCCAAATACACCATTTTCTGATTTATTTTTTTTAGCTTACTCACACCCCCCCCCCCCCCCAAAAAAGAAGCACAGTTGCTTTGTACTGATTTGCGTCTAAAAGTCACTCCCTCCCTCATTTCCTTTCCCAACTATTTCCTCTCTCCCTCAGCCCACTTTTTTCTCCTTCTGCTGTTTCCCCGGTGCAACTTCATGGGTTCTTAATGGATTGGCCAAGGTCTTAAGGGATTCTCAAAGTGACATGGAAATGCTTGTAAAGAATCCTCTCTTGGAAAGAGTTTGATTGTGGCGCAATGACACAAAAGAGGATCATGCTGTGCCTGCGCCACAGGCAGCTTCTGGCCGGGGCAAAACAGCCTCATTAAAATTAACTCCCTTCCCAGAGCCCGGTGTTAATTTGAAAAGAATGAGTGCGGCAATCCTATCTTGGCCCAAAATGCAGAAGAGAGACATTCCAGTTGTGGGTTCTGTATATTATTCTTATAGCCACACTATGACTATCATGAGGACCATGGCCATTGAGTAGCTATTTAGCGTGGATACCACTGAAGAGAAATGAAACTGTGACTGTGCTCATCAGAGCAGATGTTGAGGATCTATGTAGATAGGGTTAAACTGTCATCAGCCCTACAGATGGCCATCCAGCCTCTGTTTCAAAGCTTCCAAAGAGGGAGTCCAGGGCAGCAGAAAACAAGCTTGCTCCCTCCTCCCTGTGACTTCCTCTCACGTATTTATACATGGCTATCATGTCTCCTCTCAGCCTTCCCTTCTTCAGGCTAAACTCTTTAAGCCGCTCCTCACAGGGCTTGTTCTCCAGACCCTTGATCATTTTAGTCACCCTCCTCTGGGCACACTCCAGCTTGTCAATATCTCTCTTCAATTGTGGTGCCCAGAATTGGACACAATATTCCAGGTGTGGTCTAACCAAGGCAGAATAGAGCATGGGGAGCATGTCTTCCCTGGATCTTGACACTATGCTCCTATTGATGCAGGCCAAAATCACACTGGCTTTTTTGCCACCGCATCACATTCCTGGCTCATGTTTAACTTCCTGTCCATGAGGACTTCAAGATCCTTTTCACACGTACTGCTCTCGAGCCACGCTTCCCCCATTCTCTATCTTTGCATTTCATTTTTTC
This sequence comes from Anolis sagrei ordinatus, assembly GCF_025583915.1. Taxonomy (NCBI): domain Eukaryota; kingdom Metazoa; phylum Chordata; class Lepidosauria; order Squamata; family Anolidae; genus Anolis; species Anolis sagrei. The sequence goes on along the minus strand of NW_026844811.1, from coordinate 13,386,620 downwards.
TGCCTAAGTGGAGTAACAATTTTCAAAATGATCTTCACAAATGAGAGAGATGCTTGGCCAAAACTAACCAAATGGAGTTCAACAGGGACAAATGTAAGATACTCAGCTTAGGAAGAAAAAAGGAAAAGGCAAAGAGACAGAATGGGAGACGATGCTTGGCTCGAGAGCAGGACATGTGGAAAAGATATTGGAGTCCTCATGGACAGGAAGGTGAACATTATCCAACAATGTCATGTAGTGGCTGAAAAAGCCAATGGGATTTCGGTGTCTAGTATCTAGATTCAGGAAAGTCCTGCTACCGCTCTATTCTGCCTTGGTCAGACCATACCTAGAATCACACTGTGTCCCATTCTGGGCACCACAAGTCAAGGGAGACGTTGACTCTAAGCTAGAATGTCTCCAGAGGAGCGGCTTCAAGAGCATGTTTAGCCTGCTGAAGAGAAGGCTGAGAGGAGACATGAGGAGGGCCATGGATCAGGAGGTGAGGAGAAGTTATAGGGAGGAGGGAGCAAGCTTGTTTTCTGCTGCCCTGGAGACTAGGACGCAATGGAGCAATGGCTTCAAACTAGAGGAAAGAAAGGAGATTGCATCTGAACATTAGGAAGAACATCCTAACGGTGAGAGATGTTCAGCAGAGGAACTCTCTGCCCCAGAGTGTGGTGGAGGTTTCTTCTTTGGAGGCTTTGAAACAGAGGCTGGATGGCCATCTGTTGGGGATGCTTTGAATTAAACTTTCCTGCTTGTTGGATGGCCCATGAGGCCTCTTCCAACTAGGAAGAACTGCCGAATGTTGAGAGCTGTTCAGAGGTGGATCTCTCTGCCCCGGAGTGTGGTGGAGGCTCTTTCTTTGGAGGCTTTGAAACAGAGGCTGTATGGCCATCTGTCGGGGTGCTTTGAATGAGATTTTCCTGCTTCTTGGATGACCCATGAGATCTCTTCCAACTCTAGGAAGAACTGCCTAATGGTGAGAGCTGTTCAGAGGTGGATCTCTCTGCCCCGGAGTGTGGTGGAGGCTCCTTCTTTGGAGGCTTTGAAACAGAGGCTGTATGGCCATCTGTTGGGGTGCTTTGAATGGGATTTTCCTGCTTCTTGGATGGCCCATGAAGTCTCTTCCAACTCTAGGATTCTCTTCCAACTCTAGGAAGAACTGCCTAATGGTGAGAGCTGTTCAGAGGTGGATCTCTCCGACCCGGAGTGTGGTGGAGGCTCTTTCTTTGGAGGCTTTGAAACAGAGGCTGTATGGCCATCTGTCGTGGTGCTTTGAATGGGATTTTCCTGCTTCTTGGGTGGCCCATGAAGTCTCTTCCAACTCTAGGATTGTCTTCCAACTCTAGGAAGAACTGCCTAATGGTGAGAGCTGTTCAGAGGTGGATCTCTCTGCCCTTGAGTGTGGTGGAGGCTCCTTCTTTGGAAGCTTTGAAACAAAAGCTGGATGGCCATCTGTTGGGAGTGCTTTGAATAAGATTTTTCTGCTTCTTGGATGGCTTATGAGGTCTCTTCCAACTCTAGGATTCTCTTCCAACTCTAGGAAGAAAAGCCTAATGGTGAGAACTGTTCAGAGGTGGATCTCTCTGCCCCGGAGTGTGGTGGAGGCTCCTTCTTTGGAGGCTTTGAAACAGAAGCTGGATGGCCATCTGTTGGGAGTGCTCTGAATATGATTTTCCTGCTTCTTGAAAGAATGGGGTTGGACTAGATGGCCCACGAGGTCTCTTCCAACTCTAGGATTCTATGATTCTAAGTAGGAGATCTTCCAAAATAGCCACTTCTGATTTGAAATGGAATTCATGCTATTCACATATCCCTTCTGCTGAGCTCCACCGAAAACCTAACTTACTGTTTTTCTGCCTCTGCTCAGAGCAGAATCCATTCTTTAGCTCTCCTTGACTTGATAAATTTCCTTCACAAAAAATTCCCAAAGCCAACGTAACTGCTTAATTCCCCACCACTCTAACAACCAAGTCCCTGTTATCAATATTTTAACTTGAGCGTTACAAGAGAAAAATGCCTTTTTTCCCTGTCCCCACTCACACATCCTGCCAGTTCAACCTCACTTCTTTTTCCTTTCTCTCTCTCTCTCCCCCGCTTCTCGCTCTCATTAAATCAGTGTGATGAGACTCGATTCTGTTCCTTAACTAAGTGAATATCCTGGAAATTTAAAACCCCTAAAGAGCAGAAACCAGATTCTGAAAGCATCCAAATCTCACAGAGCATGAATGCTCACAACGGGATCAGACTGGCTCTTAAAGGGAACGTGCAGGCCGGCTCCGGCAAGTGACAAAAGAAAGGAAAGTCTGCCACAGATAGGGTGGTTTGTCCCTTTGATGGGCCCTTTTCATATATTCACATTTTTAAAAGAATAAGGAATGACCAAGAGATGAAAAATATTTGTGTGCAAGGAAAAGCAAAACTGACAGATCTGGCAATCCAGCCACAGGGCTTGGAACACTTAGCTCTTAAAAGTCTGGCTTTGAATCTCTAATTCAGCATCTCTCAACCTGGGGGTTGGGACTCCTGGGGGGTTGCAAAGGGGGTGTCAGAAGGGGTCACCAAAGGCCATCAGAAAACACACATTTCTGATGCTCTTAGGAACCAAGTTTGGTCCAGATCCATCTTTGTTTGAGTCCAAAATGCTCTCTGGATGGAGGTCAACTACAAAACTCAAGGTCAATGCCCATCAAACCCTTCCAGTATTTTCTGTTGGTCATGGGAGCTCTATAAATCTCAGCAACTACAGCTCCCAAATATCAAGATCTATTTCTCCCAAACTCCACCAGTGTTCACATTTGGGCATATTGGGTATTCGTGTCAAGTTTGGTTCAGATCTATCATTGTTTGAGTCCACAATGCTTTCTGAATGTAAGTGAACCACAACTCCCAAACTCAACATTGTTGTTGTTCATTCGTTCAGTCGTCTCCGACTCTTCGTGACCTTATGGACCAGCCCACGCCAGAGCTCCCTGTCGGCCGTCACCACCCCCAGCTCCTTCAAGGTCAGTCCAGTCACTTCAAGGATGCCATCCATCCATCTTGCCCTTGGTCGGCCCCTCTTCCTTTTGCCTTCCACTTTCCCCAGCATAATTGTCTTCTCTAGGCTTTGCTGTCTCCTCATGATGTGGCCAAAGGACTTCAACTTTGTCTCTAGTCTCCTTCCCTCCAGTGAGCAGTCGGGCTTTATTTCCTGGAGGATGGACTGGTTGGATCTTCTCGCAGTCCAAGGCACTCTCAGAACTTTCCTCCAGCACCACAGTTCAAAAGCATCTATCTTGCTTTGCTCAGCCTTCCCTAAGGAAGATTAATGCCCACCAAACCCTTCCAGTATTTTCTATTGGTCATGGGAGTTCTGTGTAGGACGTTTGGCCCAATTCTATCATTGGTGGGGTTCAGAATGCTATTACATTGTAGGTGAACTATAAATCCCAGCAACTACAACTTCCAAATGTCAAGATCTCTTTTCCCCCAAACTCCACCAGTGTTCACATTTGGGCATATTGGGTATGTGTGTCAAGTTTGGACCAGATCCATCATTGTTTGAGTCCACGGTGCTCTCTGGATGGGGGTGAACTACAACTCCCAAACTCAAGGTCAATGCCCTCCAAACCCTTCCAGTATTTTCTGTTGGTTGTGGGAGTTCTATGTGTCAAATTGGTTCAATTCCATCACTGGAACCCTAACCCTAACATTATTCGCTGGGGACTCAGATTGCAATTGCCCTAACAATAAAGACTCATGAGACCTCATGGTCTTCTTTGTTTGTCCCTCGATGGGACCTGATAGTCCAATCAGAACTAATTTCAGCACTTTTGTCTTCTGGACCAACCTGATCCCCGTCAGCCATTGGACAGTGGAAAACTGCATCAAGAGCGAGGAATGTTTTCCCATTTGCCAGCAGTGCCACAGTCCTGCCTCTGCAGGGAATCCTCACTGATGTCATCAGAGCGCAGCCAATCACAGCGAAGTCAGGTCCAGCTGGACGGGAGCGGGAATTTCAAAGGGCTTACTGTATTAAAATGTCTGTTTTTCTATTTACAGTTATCTTAGCTTACTTTGGTGGATAACCGCGAGCTGGCATTATTTTCAGATGACTGAATAAAATATTTCAGTGGCTTTCTCTTCAACTTAGTGAGACAAACAATTACTAAAAAGGAATGAGGACGGTAGCTTAACAATGAAATCCCTAGAGGAGATAAAACTTATAAACGAAACATTTTCGTGGCTGAATTACCACCAATTAAATCAGGAATTTAAATCAGATATAAAGCTCGGGTTTTGCCAAACTCAGGGGCCGTGGGACATAATAATGAAAAAAAATTGATTAAAACTCTTTATTAACAACTAACTTGCCTGGGATACTGAAGAGGATCAGGTTAAGGATTGTCAGGTAAAATGGGCAAGAGATATTGGCCATAACATATTGATAAAAGAATGGGAAGAAATTTGGAATACCAAACTAAAATTCACGGAGGCTAGTGACCTCCGTAAGAATTGGTATAAGATGTTTTACCGATGGCATTACACGCCTGAAAAATTAGCGAAATTTAATAAAAACATCTCAAATAGCTGCTGGAAATGTGGGAAGGAAAGGGGAACTTTTTTTCATCAGCGGTGGTCCTGCAAACAAATTAAAAAGTTTTGGAAGGAAATACAACAGGCATCTCAAAAAATATTGAAGACCAAATTTCCTCAAACGCCAGAGACTTATCTACTTGGAATTACGAGGGCGAAGCTGGATAAGAACCAAGAAAAAGTGCTCTTTCTACTCAGCACAGCAGCAAGAATACTCATTGCCAGAATTTGGAAACAGAAAGAAATTCCAAACCTGGAAGATTGGATCTTAAAAATCTTTGATATCATCCAAATGGACTGCCTCTCACAAAGACTAAAAGGAACGCGTAAGAGAACAAATTGGACTGGGTTCAAAGATTTTATCAAAACCAGGAAGGTCCCACTAAAGATAGACCTGTCTAGCATATAAGCCCAAAAGAGGGTATGGTCGGTAGAAATAACAAGAAACTAAGAAATGAAGACTCTCGGAAGACTATTGGGAAGCAAAGCAAAAGAAGACGCGGGTGTTTCTGGGGTTTGCTTGGCTCTCTCTCTCCCCCTCTTTCTTTTTCTTTTCTTTTTTTCCCTTTTTTTTTTCCTTCCCTCTGTTTTTCTTTTCTATCTGGTTCCCTCTTGAAATTAACTCCTTGATGTATATACATACATAAAAACCAAATAAAAATATTTTTTTAAAAAACCTTAGTGAGCTTTATTTGGAACATCAGGCTTCTTCACTCGCCTGGGAGACAGACCTACAGAACGGCCTGATGGCGGCACTGGTAACCACTTATAAGCACTCAAAATCTGTGCTTCAGGTTTTGGTATCCGGGGCTCGGATCTCACTATCCGCAGCCATTTTAAATTGCTCAATTTCAATATGATATTTATTTATATTGAATAAATAATAATATGATATTAGCATTAGGTAAAGGTAAAGGTTTTCCCCTGACATTAAGTCTAGTCGTGTCCAACTCTGAGGGTTGGTGCTCATCTCCATTTCAAAGCTGAAGAGCCGCCGTTGTCCATAGACACCTCCAAGGTCATGTGAAGGCATAACTGCATGGCGCGCCGTTACCTTCCCACTGATCTACTCACATTTCCATGTTTTCGAACTGCTAGAATGGCAGAAGCTGGGGCTAACAGCGGTAGCTCACGCTGCTCTCTGGATTCAAACTTGCGACCTTTCGGTCAGTAAGTTCAGCAACTCAGCGGTTTAAACCACTGCGCCACTGAGGTCTCCAATTAGTATTACAAGCGTACAAAAATCTTGGTCAAAGCTGGCTTAAATCAGTTACCATTCTGCATTTTAAAAACACGTCCAAGCACTTAAGTGGGGTGAAGTATCCTTTTCACAAAATATGCTTTATATGGGGGGGCGGGTTCAGGGGCAGAAAACCAGATCCCTCTTTTCCAGGAAATTGATGGCTTTTTGCTCTAATTTTATTTGGAATATAAAAGGGTGGCTTTGGAAAAGTGCTTAGGAGAGCAGAAAGGGGCGAAACGTTCGGGGTGACAGGCACAGCGAGCATTACTCTGTCTGTATTAAGAATCCCATCCTCACATTTTATTGTTACTGTCAGGCTGCAAAAGACAGTGCTTAAAACAAAATAATACATAATGTATTACAGGGGCATCAACATCGGCAGTCGTTTTTATCTTTAAAGGGAAATGCAAAAACAAAAAGAAACAAAAACAAACCAAATAAGAAGCAACCCAGGACAGCGCAACAACCATAAAGTAGATGGAGATAGCGGAGCTGGAGAGGCCTTAAGATAAATGTTAGCCACTAAGATAATCAAAAAGGTATTAGAGGAAATGATGGAATGAGAGCCCTCCAAAGATCTTCTCAGCATTTTAGTGGCTGTCTCTGTCAAGTGCTTGGCATCAGAGGAAAGAAGGAAGGAAGGAAGGAAGGAAGGAAGGAAGGAAGGAAGGAAGGAAGGAAGGAAGGGGAAGAGAACAAGCTTGGGGGGAAGGATGCTGGGAAGGGAAGAGGAAAAAGAAACCTTTCATAGGAAAACAGAAAGGCCTTCATGTTTGAAATGGGAAGAAAACTGAGGATGCTTGCCATAGATGCAGGCAAAACGTCAGGAGAAATGCCTCTAGAACATGGCCCTATAGCCTGAAAAAACCTACAAGAACCTAGTGATTCCAGCCGTGAAAGCCTTCGGGAAGAAAACTGCTGGGAAATACTTTGTTTATATCAGGGGCTCCCAAGCTGTGGTCCACGGACCACTAGTGGTCCGTGAGAACTAAACTAGTGGTCTGCAAAGCAAAGACCTTGTAAAATACAACTCCCAGGATGCCATCACACTGAGCCAATTTCATAGTGGGATGCAACCTGTGTTTTCAAAGCAAAAAGTATCCTAGTTGCCTTCCTTCTTTCCTTCCTTCCCTTTCTCTCTCCCTCTCCCTTCCTCCCTCCCTTTTCTCCTTGCCTCCCGCCTTGCTTCCCTCCTTCCTTCTCTCCCTTGCTCCCTTCCGTCTTTCCTTACTCGCTTCCTTCCTTCCCTTCTTCTCTCTCTTCCTTTCTTCCTCGCCTCCTTTCTTGCTTCCCTCCTTCCTTCTTTCCTTCCTTCCTTCCCTCCTTCTCTCTCTCCTTTCCTTCCTTCCTTCCCTGCTTCCTTCTTTTCTTCCTTCTCTCCCTCTCTCCTTCCTTGCTCACTTCCTTCTTTCCTTCCTTTCCTTCCTTCTTCCCTCAGTCCCATCCCTTCCCCCTTTCTTCCTTACCTCCCTTCTTGCTTCCCTCCTTTCTTTTCCTCCTTCTCCCCCTCCTTCCCTGCTCCCTTCCTTCTTTCCTTCATTTCCTTCCTTCCCTTCTTTTCTCTCTCCCTTTCTTCCTTGCCTTCCTCATTGCTTCCCTCCTTCCTTCTCTCCTTCCTTGCTCCCTTCCTTCTTTCCTTCCCTTTCTCTCTCCCTTGCTCCCTTCCTTCTTTTCTTCCTTCCCTTCCTTCCTCCCTCCCTCAGTCTCATCCATTTCTCCCGTTCTTCCTTGCTTCCCCCTTGCTTCCCTCCTTCCTTTTTTCTTTTCTTCCCTCCCTCCTTCTTTCCTTGTTCCCTTCCTTCTTTCCTTCCTCAGTTCCATCCCTTCCTCCCTTTCTTTCTTCCTTCCGTCCTTCTTTTCTTCCTTCTCTCCTTTCTTGCTCCCTTCCTTCTTTTCTTCCTGCCTTCCCTCCCTTCCTTCCTCCCCCAGTCTCATCCATTCCTCCCTTTCTTTCCTCTTTGCCTCCCATTGCTTCTCTCCTTCCTTTTTCTCTCTCTCCCTCCTTCCTTCCTTGCTCCCTTCTTCCTTTCCTCAGTTCCATCCCTCCCTTTCTTCCTTGCTTCCCTCCGTTCTTCTTTCCTTCCTTTCCTCCCTCCCTCTCTCCCCCTTCCTTCCTCCTTCCTTCCTCCTTCCTTGAGTAATAATATTAGCCCCAGTATTACCCAACTTGAAAAGAAAATGCAAGCTCCAAAATCACATTGTTTTTATAATTGTCTTAACTGTATTTTTATAATTGTTAAGGCATCGAATCGCTGCCGACTGTGAACCGCCTTGCGTCGCCTCTGGCTGAGAAATGCAGTAAATAAATAAAATAATTAAACTGGTGGAAACTGAATTTAATTTTCTATTTAAAATGTTCTTTTTATATTGTAATAGTGCTCTTAATTCATATTACTATTAAGTTTAACAATTATTTTAAATGGTTTGATTAAAGTTTTTGTTTAGATTAACAGTTTATTATTCTTGAGATATTCCAGCCTATTTTCATGCACTGGAGTTGGACCCTGTTATCTTTCTTTTGCGGGTCTAAAACAACCTGTGCCAACTTTGTGGGTCTTCTTTCAAGTACAAGGAAGTTAAGCAAAACTGCAAAGCTAGAGAACACAGTAAAAGAAAAAAAGGAGGCCTTATGGGCCCACCGGCAAAGATTCCTCTTTTTTATATAGAGAGAATGTTCACGTTAAATATTTCAGCTGACATCTGGATCCAAAACCCTCTGAACATCTGGATTCCAGCTTTCACCCCCATTCTTCCCCACAGCAGTCAGAAAAGTACCTTTCATTTTCTACCATTTCCAGGTGTCCTGGGGGAGCTTTCCCCATCATTTCCATACACGGGAACCTTAGATTCATCACTTTCTATCAAGCAGAATGAAGTGGCAGGACCATGAGGGCCCCGTGTCAAGGACAGCTTGAGACTAGGAAAAGCTTTTTTTTTTTTCAGGAGTAGAGTAGGAAAGAAGAAGAGGGAGAGGAGAAATGTGTGTCAGAAGTGTAAAATGTAAGAGAGAATGTAAGCAATCAGCTATTTAAACGCTGGCATTTTTAAGATTGCAGATATGCAACTTTCTGATGTTTTTAAGACCAGTTTTTGCATTTTTAAGACCACGGACATCCCAGTGTTTCTTACGCTCTCAATTAGTGTGTAATGACTCTGCCCACTGCTTCTCCCTTGCACTGAAAACATCCGGATTTCACACCAAGGTGATCTAAATTTTACATCACAAGAAGCTGACTTCTATACTATGTAAACTGATTATTACATGTTGCACTTAATTACAAAACTTCTATACACATAATAAAAGTGAAAACATGTGTGTGTGTGTGCAGCTGGAGTGTCCGCTTACACAGAGAAGCTCCCACTTCCACAAAAACTATAGTTCCCACTACTCAGGACACATTAAAGACCCTCTCTCCAATGACATTGCAGGTTATAGTGAGCTCCATTAACATGTCCAAGAGCCCTCCCAATGCCCTAAACAAACACAATACTGCCCATCACCCAAGTGAAGGCTTTCATACTGGGACCATTTCATCCTAGATATTATATGTTTTCTCCACCACAGATATCCTAGTGTTTCTGCCTCTCTCTATTGGTGGCACCATGACCATGTCCAAGAGCCCTGCCAATGTTCTACACAAACACAATACTGCCCACCACTCAAGTGAAGGCTTTCATACTGGGACCATTTCATCCTAGATGTTATAGGTTTTCTCCATCACAGACATCCTAGTGTTTCTGCCTCTCTCCATTGGTGGCACCATGACCATGTCCAAGAGCCCTGCCAATGTTCTACAATACTGCCCACCACTCAAGTGAAGGCTTTCATACTGGGACTATTTCATCCTAGATGTTATAGGTTTTCTCCATCACAGACATCCTAGTGTTTCTGCCTCTCTCCATTGGTGGTATCATGACCATGTCCAAAAGCCCCGCCAATGTTCTACACAAACACAATACTGCCCACCACCCAAGTGAAGGCTTTCATACAGGGGCAATTCCATCCTAGATTTGATGTGTTTCCTCCACCACAGATATCCCAGTGTTTCTTACTCTCTCCATTGGTGTGTAATTTGAATGGCCCTGTCCACTGACTCTCCCTTAACCCTTTCCTATTTTTTCTATGGCACCCAGCAAACGGAGGAATTGATCAGCAACTGAATATACTAGGTAGGTTTGGGGAGAATTCACCATGATTTATAGGAATTGTAGGTACTGGGATGTATAGTTCACCTGCAATCAATGAGCACTCTCAACTCCACCAAAGATGGAATTGGACCAAACTTGGCACACAGAGCCCCATGACCAGCAAAAAATACTTGAGGTCTTTGGAGAAAATTCACCTTGATTTGGGGGAGCTGTAGTTCACCCACATAAAGAGAGCACTGTGAACCCAAACAACGATGGATCTGGATCAAATGTGGCACACATACTTGATATGCTGAAATTTGATTACTGAAGAGGTTTGGGAGGGAAGGGGACTGACCTTCCTTTCTGGGAGTTGTAGTTCAGCCACGACCAGATAAAACTGTGACCTCCACCGATGACTGACCTGGACCAAACTTGGTACCCCCATGATAGATTTGGCACAAATATCCAATACACCCACATTTGGATACTGGTGAGGTTGGGGGGATTGATTTTGTTATTTGGGAGTTATAGTTGTTGGAATTTATAGCTGACCTACCATCAAGTTGCATTCTGAACTCCACCAACAATGGAATTGAACCAAATTTGGAACACTGAACTCTCATGACCAACAGAAAATACTGGGATTGGTGGGCACCGACCTTGAGTTTGGGAGTTGTAGTTCACCTACATCCAGAAAGCACTGTGGACTCAAACCATGATGGATCTGGACCAAACTTGGCACGAATTCTCAATATGCCCAAATGTGAACACTGGTGGAGTTTGGGGAAAATAGACCTTGACATTTGGGAATTGTAGTTGCTGGGATTTATAGTTCATCTACAATCGAAGAGCATTCTGAACCCCACCAAGGATAGAATTGGGCCAAACTTCCCACACAGGCACCCCATGACCAACAGATGTGTTTTCTGATGGTCTTTTGCGACACCTCTGACACCACCTCACAACCCCATCTCAGGGGTCCCAACCCCCAGGTTGAGAAATGCTGTTCTAGATGGTGGGCGATGGTGGGCTACCATCCCTATGTTCTCTGGTTATCACAGCCAAGAGTCAGAAGTGACATGAGCTGCAGTCCAAAACACCTTGAGTATGCCAGGTTGGAATGGCCGGCCTAAAAACACACACATTTCTGTTGCAACAGAATACACCTATCCCCAATTATATCCCTTGTTTTGAACAATACACCAGGAATCTTCCTTGCTTCATCATTAAAGTAATAACTAGTTTTCTGTTACAATTATTTTGGCAGAAAGCATCTTGCTTCAGCCTATAGGGTTGGTTGGATGGATGATTGTTGGGATCATTTTGTTCTAACATCTCATTTCCCACCCACAATAATGAACTAGAACAAATAAACAAGATATGAAGACAACAGATCAAGACAATGGAGATGGCATCCCTCCTGTTTCCATATGAAGGAGCCGACTGGAAGTTGAATCTTATGGGGAACAACTATAGAATCAGAGAGTGATAGAGGACAAGCTGCTACTGTTGTCCTGTGGGTAAATTCTGACTAATGGTAAGACTAACTCTGGTTCTAGGTAAGAGTGCAGAGAACAGTGAACTGTGTACCTTCCCCTTTCTACAATTTTGCATATAGTTGGCCACAGAACAACTGGGTTACTATTAAAATATTCCCACTGGGAAACACCATAGCCCTCCCTATATGGTTCTACTATTGTTAAATATCTAACACAGCATTTCTCAACCTGGGGGTCGCGAGGGGGTTTCAGAGGGATTACCAAAGGCCATCAGAAAACATAGATTTCTGATGGTCTTAAGAAGCCCTTCGGCAGAGAAGGCTGAAGATCTCTCTGCCTGTCCTTCTATTCCTTTTTGGAAGCAGACATTGAATCTTCCCATCAAAAACCCTCCTCCATTGTGATTGGCCGGCCTCTCAGCCAAGGGAAGGGCTGTTTCTGAGACTCCAAGCAAAGAGGGGAGAGCATGGGTAGTAGCATGATGCACATGTGCGGGTGAGGGAGAGCGTGCGAGGTTGGAGGAAGCCTTGCACCAGTAAGTCCCTTCAACCCAGTTCTATCATTGGTGGGGTTCAGAATGCTCTTTGATTGTAGGTGAACTATAAATCCCAGGAACTACAACTGCCAGATCCAACCAGTCCATACTTCAGGAAATACAGCCTGACTGCTCATTGGAGGGAAGGATGGTAGAGGCAAAGATGAAGTACTTTGGCCACATAATGAGAAGAAAGGAAAGCTTAGAGAAGACAATTATGCAGGGGAAAGTGGAAGGAAAAAGGAAGAGGGGCCGACCAAGGGCAAGATGGATGGATGGCATCCTTGAAGTGACTGGCTTGACTCTGAAGGAGCTGAAGGAGCTGGGGAGGTGACGGTCGACAGGGAGCTCGGGCGTGGGCTGGTCCATGAAGTCACGAAGAGTYGGAAAGGACTGAACGAATGAATAACTACATGACAACTCCCAAATGTCAARGTATATTTTCCCCAAACTCCGCCAGTGTTCATATTTGGCATACTGAGTCCTCATGCCAAGTTTGGTCTAGATTCAGTCCACAGTGCTCTCTGGATGTAAGTGAACTACTACTCCAAAACTCAAGGTCAATGTCCACCAAACCCTTCCWGTATTTTCTATTGGTCATGGGAGATTTGTGTGCTAAGTTTGGTTCCATTCTATCGTTGGTGGAGTTCAGAATTCTCTTTGATTTTAGGTGAACTATAAATCCCAGCAACTACAACTCCCAAATGACAAAATCACACCCCACACCCCAAACCCCACCAGTATTCAAATTTGGGCGTATCAGGTATTTCTGCCAAATTTGGTCCAGTGAATGAAAATACAGCCTGCATATCAGATATTTACATTACAATTCATAAAAGGAGCAAAAGCACAAATATGAAGTAGCAAGGAACATAATGTTATCGTTGGGGTCACCACAACATGAGGAACTGTATTAAAGGGTCATGGCATTAGGAAGATTGAGAAACACTGATTCAACAAGAGAAGCAGGTCTTGGAAAAAGCTACTCTCGCCTCCTTACCTTCTGCAGAAGGTTTCCTGGTGCCATCTAGTGCCATCAAGGGACAATAGCACAATCTTGTGCTCAGACAGAGGGAACCGCAAGTACACTGAGTTTACAAGAGTAACAACTCTTCTCAACTTAGAGTTTGTACTTCCATGCTCAATCCTGCCCCCTCCCAATTTTCCTACCACATAGAGGTAGGAGAGAGACAATTGGTTTTAATGGAGGTGGAATCAGATTGGAAGAGCTTCCCTACTTTCCAAGTTTTGACAGATGGAAACCAGGATGTGTGTGACACCAGTTTGGTTAAAATTCTTAATGAGGAAGAACACCGAGAGCCTGCTGAGTCAACAGGGAATAGAACAATTCATTTATCTCCTCTCCCCTTAATGAATTAGTTGAGGAGAAAACGGGAGGAAGAGAGAGAAACGGGAACATTTTGAAAGCAGTTGAAAAAGTGTGATGACAGAGGATCGATTTTGGCTGTTCCTGCGAAATCAGAACAGTGGGAGGATATGGGCTTCTGGTTCCAGAAGTCTAGAACAAGGCCCTTCAGCTGTTGTTGAACTATACTTCCCATCTTGCTTTAGCATTGATCTGTCTGGCAGAAAATGGAGTCCTAAGTACATGCGTCAGAAATTCAACAGGTTACATCAATACAGCGATCTACCACTTGAGGAAACTAAAGACACAGAAACCTGAAGCAAAAGGGGCAATAATACAGTAGAGTCTTGGTTATCCGACATAACCAGGCCAGCAGAACGTTGGATAATGGAAAATGTTGGATAATACAGAGACTCCTACTGTTACCTGTCCAACGCGGCACGAGACACCTAGAGTACTAACAACAGGGACTCAAGGGGTTAAGGCAAAGCAACGCCTCGGGGCTAGAGCAGCCCAGCAGGAAGTGCCCGGATGGCACTTCACAGAGGGAAGGAGGGGAGACTCTATTGCAATAATAATAATAATAATAATAATAATAATAATAATACTTTTTATTTATTTATATTTTGCCCTTCCCTCCTAGAGGACTCAGAGCAGATTACAGCATTTACATACATAGGCAAGCATTCAGTGTCTTTATAATCATTTATAATGAGACACACAAACACAAACGAAGGCAGGGGCTTCTCCTTTCATTTACGGCTTCTGGAGGCGGTGCTCAGCTCTAGCTCTAGGGAGGTGCTTTCTCCATTTTCAAGCCGAGGAGCCTGCCTTGTTACCTGGCTGTGTGGCCGGCCAGATTGCTTCGAGGGACTAAAGGGTTAAGGCAAAGCAACACCTCAGGGCTAGAGCAGCCCAGCAGGAAGTGCCCAGATGGCACTTCACAGAGGAAAGGAGGGAAGACGCTTCTACTTCCGGTCCTGCCTCTTTTCTCCCTTTCCTCCCTCCTCCTCCTCCTCCTCGTCTTTCCTTTTTCTGAACATTGGATAAGTGAGACTCTACAGTAATGGGAATGGAGAGAGAGTTGGGGAGCGCTCCTTTAATTGAAGGGAAAATGCTGGAGGTAAGGGAGTGTTGGATAAGACGGAATGTCGGATAAGCAAAGATCGGATAAGCAAGACTCTACTGTAATAATAATATTATTAATAATAATGCACTTTATTTATATTCCGCCCTTCTCCCCTAGAGAACTCAGAGCAGATTACAGCATTTACATACACAGGCAAGCATTCAGTGTCTTTACAATCATGTACAATGTGACACACAAATACAAAGGCAAAGGCCTCTCCTTTCATTTCCGGCTTCTGGAGGCAGTGCTCAGCTCTGGCTATGGGGAGGTGCTTTCTCCATTTCCAAGTCAGGGAACCTGCCTTGTTACCTGGCTGTGGGGCTGGCCAGATTGCTTGGAGTGTCTCTTTGTCTTTTCCCAACAAAGCGGTACCTATTTATCGACTCACATTTGAATTTTTTCAAAGTGATAGGTTGGCAGGAGCTAGAGCTCACAGATGGGAGCTCACCCTGCCTCATGGATTTGAACTGCTGGCCTTCAGGTCAGCAGTTCATTCAACCTTTGGTCAGCAATTCAGAAGCACAAGGGTTCAACCCACTGCACCATCGCAGCCTCAGTACAGGTAGCAATTGCAAGTGCAGCGGTTTTCCTGTTTTAGCACCCTCGTCGTGTCCATTTTAGAGAACAGGGTGAGAAAGACTGTACCCAAGAACAGCCAGGTCAAGCTAATAGCAGCAATAACACTGGCACTCTGCTGTTTTCAAGCCCTGGGGAGTTTTCTTCAAATAATTCAAGGATATTGCTCTTTTTTGCACTTTCAAGTTTCCCCCCTGAGATGTTCCATATTCTGACTTGGATTACTTCACTTTGAGCCAGAGTGTTTAAAAAAATAAAAGAATGAGTTGGAGGGAATAAAGAAAGGCAAACCGTTATGAAAACACGCTCATGAAGTTCAGAATGAATAGGTGAGAGGAGTAGCTCAGACATTTCCGAACCTTCCTGTCCCAAAGTAGGTATAGCTTGGAAAGATCTTTGTCTCCGAGAAAAAGAGAGAAGCAGCCATGATGCCTGTTCTGGAGGGAGGTGGGAAGCATGGATGGCAAAGTGTGTAATTATCAGCCAATAATCACAGCTCATGAATGTCGCTCAGCAGGGTGCATTCATCTCCCCCACCTCCCCTTCTCTTGTATGTCAGGAATAGAAGCAAGCTGTTACATGGGTTGTGGGGAGGGGCGATTCATTCAGGTTTGCCCACGATTTCTTTCTCCTGAATCTCATCCAGATACTATCACCTTTAGCTAGGACACAGCTGGCCCTAGATATATTGCTGCCTGAGCTGAAAGGCAAAATGACATATTTCCTTTTCCACATTAGGCTTGTGCATTTCAGCTGAACCTCAAACCATTTCTGCTGAACCTCCATATCCGTTTTTGCACGACTCCTGAAAATGGGTGGGTAGCCAAATATGCCCTCCATGTGTGGCGATTTTCACTCCTCTAGCCCTAAAACTGAGGGAGGACGAGCCTAGGAAGCCCTCCCGTTGCTGCCAATGGTCCGAAAATTTTCATTCTTTTGGACGCGAGATAAAAATCCCATTTGGATAGGTGCCCCATTTTCAGAAGTGGCAAATGAAAACGGCGTTAAATGAATGAAATAAAACAAAATAACGATTCCATACAAATGCACAAGACTACCAGATAGCTGTTTTCAGTCTGTAACCGGACAATGCAGGAGCCTGTGTGGTGAATTTCTCACAGGCTCCCCTTCCAAATTCTTCATTAAGACCTGGATTAAAAGAATCAGAGTTAAGATACCACTCTGCAATCCTTTCCTTTCTATCTGTAGAGAAGACTGGTTTAATGCTTCCTTAAAGCTGTTTCTTTCTACTCTAGAGGAGAAAGGCTACAGTCACACTCTCAATCTCTACGTGAAGCTTTCTAAGGCATCTAAGGAGGCTTCCAACTTCCCAGAGAAGAAAGAGCAATCGATCTGCAGCTATCTCCCTGGGCTTACTTAAAAGCCCCTCCTTTTGTTCTACTGCAGGCGCTGTCCTGAATGGGCACACTCTGTGGGTTTAATGCTTCCTTAAAGCTGTTTCTTTCTACTCTAGAGGAGACAGGCTGCAGGCACGCACTCTCTCCTGCACACAGCTTTCCAAGGAATCTAAGGATGCTTCCCACTTCCCAGAGAAGAAAGAGCAATCAACCTGGAGCTATCTCCCTGGACTTACTTAAAAAGCCCCTCTTTTTGCTCTACTGCAGGCCCTGTCTTGAATGGCACACTCTCCAGGTCTAATACTTCCTTAAAGCTGTTTCTTTCTACTCTAAAGGAGAGATAACTAGGTGGTAGTAGTTTTCAGAGAATGAGGGCTTTCTTTTTGCTTGCTAGGATTAATAATAATTATTATTATTATCTTTTAGAACAGTGGTTCTCAACCTGGGGTCCCCAGATGTTTTTGGCCTTCAACTCCCAAAAAATCCTAACAGCTGGTAAACTGGCTGAGATTTCTGGGTTGTAGGCCAAAAACATCTGGGGACCCCAGGTTGAGAACCACTGTTTTAGAAGTATTTGAAGAAGAGGAAGGGAAGGAGAAAAAAAGTTCCAAGTGTGATTCTCCCAAGCCCCCCACCCACACATCCAGAGGCGGCCCTAGGTAATTTTCAACAGTAAGCAAACAGTATTTTGCCCCCACCCAACCAATCAAACTGATATATATTTTCTGTTCGTCGTGGGAGTTCTGTGTGCCATATTTGGTTCAATTCCATCATTGGTGGAGTTCAGAATGCTCTTTGATTGTAGGTGAACTATACATCCCAGTAACTACAACTCGCATATGTCAAGGTCTATTTTCCCCAAGAGCGCCTCAAGAGCACCCCTGGGCAAAATCAACTATACTACAAATGCTTACTTTGCGTAATGGGTTGAGCCGCCCCTGCACCCATCCCCACATGTATCCAACTCCCATTCAGTCTCACTAAATAAACAGAATAAAAAATAAAGGAAAATCAAAGAAAATTCAAAGATTAAACTGTGGTGCCAAATAGGAGATGAGGAGCCGAGATCGGCACCCACTTGGTTCCGTTGTGGGTGGGTATTCGTACCAGAAGGACCCTTACCATTGTGGGTTCCCGAAAGAGCCGAAGGAAGTGGCTCCAAACAAATCCACGCTCAAGCCTTTTCCACATACGAAAAACTGAATGGGATGTATCCTCAAGAAGATTTCCTACCACAAGGCTGGGAAGTCTGTGCTGTTGGATTCAAACTGCATTTAGCCCAAGCCAGTGTCTGCCAACAGTGAGGCCTGTGGGAGCATCATTTAACAGCATCTGGAACACTACAGATTCCCCACCGTGACAAACATACTCCCCTTTCTAGCTTCCGATCTATCTCAGCTCTTTTTTGGGAATAGATCAACCAACCAACTTCCAAGGAGGAGGTTTCTGGAGTTCTCTACTTGTGAGGAAACACCTCTGTTGAGTTCAGTTGGAATTTAAGTCCAATACAAATGAGTGAAGCTTTTGTTACTGCTTGTTTGTAATCCGAATTCCACAATATTTGCAAACTGCAAACATGTGAGGAAGATAACATGATACATGTAAACCACTCAAGCCTTGAGCACATCATGCCTCCCCAAGTGGTAAAACATCAAAACATCCAGGCATCCCCTGGGCAACGTCGTCACAGACGGCCAATTCTCTCACACCAGAAGCGACTTGCAGTTTCTCAAGTCGCTCCTGAGATGAAAAAAAGCACACTCTTGCAAGTATTGTAAGCACTGTTCTCCAGAAAGAAAAAGCTTTTCCCACAGTGATCTTCTTGAACCCAGTTAATAAGGCCCTTTTTAAAAAACCCAGAAAACACATTAGTAATAGAGTTGTAAGGAGCTAATCAGAGCATCTTTATTAACTTTTTTTCCTTCCCCACAAGCTAATAATTGCATTAGAAAGACGACTACGTAACAAAGCTAAAAACCACAGGAGCCGTGATGGCAGGAGGGGAGATGGCGCTCATTGCAGGTGGAAGCCCTCGCATTAGAGGGAGCGCAAAGACCTGGTGTGGTTTTCGCACAGCCGCAGGCAGGGGAACCCCGGGAAGCCTGCAATGGTTTCAAGTCACAGGAGACAGCAAGTGCAATGGCATGCTTCGCAGCAGAGATTCAAACTACAGTTGGCCCTCCATAGCCATAGATTCTGCACCCATGGATTCAACCATCAATGGCTTGAAGATACATACACACACACACCTGATTTGGCCCCTTCCGACTCTGACCTGTTTGGACCTCTGAAAGACAACCTATGTGGTTTCAGATTCAATAATAATAATAATAATAATAATAATAATAATAATAATAATAATAATAGTGCGGTTTTCTGGCATTGTATATTTCTGCCGCTTCTGTGATGGTTCATTTGTATTTTGATTCTGTAGCCCACTTGTCGATGGATGTCCAGAATCAGCAGCATCCACCGCGGTCCTTTTTATCCTGGGTGTCGACCGAGCCAGTATAGACTTCGTTTTGGTTTGCTTCTCCATAGTGCTAATGGGTTAGGTGCTCTTGGTTCCACTCCTCAGCTGAGACCTCTTTGGCTTGGTTGGACCTGCTGGTAGTTACACTACTGCCAGCCCAGCTCTCAGCATCCTTGGAGCAGTTAAGACCCCCACCATGACAAGGTGGCACCCATTGAAGGAAAAGTTGACAAGGAGAAGACCTGGTGTGCTGTCACGCGCTGGGCCTGTGAAAGAGTCTGTAGACAGGACGTGTTTTCTGAATGCCCAACGGGACGCCAGGGGTGCCTCGGCTGAGAGGCCTTTTGGATTTCCCCACAAAAAGTTCTTTTAAAGACTTAGAAAGTTCAACAAAGTTTTTATTGTTGCTTAAATCTTCAATAAATCAAACAAATACTTCAAGGCTTTGAATCAACTGGTGGCTTGCTTAAATCTTGTCCACAAGGGACAGGCAACTTTCTTCATAAACTGTTTCTTCCTCCTACAAGGGAAATCCTTGACCCTCCCTGGACAATCTGACTTAAGCTCTGCTGGCGTGGGCCCCTACACCCGGTCCAAATTGCTTTATGGCTGCCGTGAGTGGTCCTTACCAGAGTCCTTTAGTAGATTTCCAAGAGGAAAGAAGGCTTTCAATTCCCAGTGAAGGCTGGATGTAGAGTTGTGGAGCTAAATTCCCCAACAAAGGCTATGCTGTAGTTATCTGTAGAGCTGTGGGACTGGATCCCCCCAGCAAAGCTGTAAAAGACGAAGCTTTCTACAGGTGGAACTGATTCACATCCTGTACGAAAGGCTTCTCTGTGTGAACTGAACTAGAGGTCCCCCTTTTCCCTCCTTAATCCAGAAAAAGGGGTAGAACTAAAGAACATTATGATAACTGCTCCTTGGATGTAGGTGAACTACAACTCCCAAACTCAAGGTCAATGCCCACCAAACCCTTCCTAGTGTTCTGTTGGTCATAGGAGTCCTGTGTCCCAAGACTGGTTCAGTTCATTGGTGGAGTTCAGAATGCTGTTTGATTGTAGGTGTACTATAAATCCCAGCAACTACAACTCCCAAATGACAAAATCAATTTTTTTAAAAGTGAAAGACATACATTGGGTTGTTAGGTGTCTTGTGTCCAAATTTGTACTCAATTTCCCCAGTGTTTTTTGAGTTCTGTTAATCCCACAAATGGGCATTACGTTTTTATATAGATAGATTACGCCACAAGGACTCGATGGCTGTTGGGGTCCAAATGTATGATGATATGAATTCCCACTTGTTCCTACTCTGGTTGTTTTGCTGGCTGCCCACAAGCATGTGGCTTGGGTTGGATGGCCTTCCTCTCTTTTCCCAGGCCTATGAGCCTACGGTGCTAGGAGCATGACATGAGCGGAGTGTCTGCTGGAAGAACAAACAGCTGCAGGGCTGGCAATTAACCCGCCACCGTTTGGCAGGAGGGGCGCCCCTTCCCCTCCTGCCGCGGCCAGGACTGTGCTGCCCCCTGCGGTGTGTGCGCCATCTCGGCTCGGCGGGTCCATCTCCCCTCTCCCTGGCGCTGTTATGAGCCCTCCAGCACACATGGTTAATTAGGGGAAATATCCTTTCTAGCAATTTAAATGATTTTGGCATTTTCAGGAGGGCACATGTAATATTCAAATTACTTCCACTCTCTGCCGCCTTGTCTTTCCTTGGCTCGTCTTCCCAGGTGAATTTGCGGTCTCTGAAATGCTCTAATTTCCCCACACAAGCCATGTCAAATATAATTTTGGTGCAAAGTTGGTAATTATACCTAACATCAGTCTGATGTTAAAAACACTGAAAAATTTAGCAAGAGGAGACGAAGGGAGAGACACATGCGGCTGAGGCCAGAGAATGAAAGGCGGGCACTCCCCCCACTTCAGTATTTGTGCTCTTTAATTAATAATAGCATGTTTTCAGGAACCAAAAGGGAAAAAAGATGTGTTTCCTCATGAACTGACTGGAATTCACTTCTGTCCCAATTACACTTTCTCACTGAGGAGTTTAGTTATGGGGTAAAGCCTGCTGGCAAGATCACAGATGTAAGCAAGGCCCTGATGCAAAGCCCTAGGAGGCTGCCATTGTGGAAATACAAACAGTTTATCCTACATTAGAGAGAGATTAATAATAATCTATATAGTGTATATACTTGAGTGTAAGCCTAGTTTTTCAGCCCTTTTTTTTAGGCTGAAAAAGTCCCCCTCGGCTTATACTCGAGTAAAGGTTATTTATTATTTTACTTTGTTGTTGTTATTATTGTTATTATTATTATTATTATTTTCATTTCACTTATTATTTTATTCTATTTATTATTCTTATTACATTTATCATTTTACCCTATTATTATACATTTATTATTTTACTGTATAAGTGTTGTTATTGCTACATTCATTATTTTACTCTTTTTATTATTATTGTTATTACATTTATAATGTTGCTCTCTTTATTATTATTGGAAGGATACATAAGCACATTTACACTGAAGAAGGTAAATAATCAATTAATCAAAGTAATTATGCTGGGGAAAGTGGAAGGTAAAAGGAAGAGGGGCCGACCAAGGGCAAGATGGATGGATGGCATCCTTGAAGTGACTGGACTGACCTTGAAGGAGCTGTGGGTGGTGACGGCCGACAGGGAGCTCTGGCGTGGGCTGGTCCATGAGGTCACGAAGAGTCGGAGACGACTGAACGAATGAACAACAACAAAAGACAGTCTTATCTTAAATTACAATTTTTTGTAAATATTCAAAAAAATATAAGCTACTGATTCCTCAATTAATGTAATTTAATTGGTATCTATTTTTATTTTGCAATTTACCAGTAGCTGCTGCATTTCCCACCCTCGGCTTATACTCGAGTCAACCTGTTTTCTCAGTTTTTTGTGGTAAAATTAGGTAACTCGGCTGGCTTATACTCAAGTATATTCGGCATATAAAAATGATCTGTGCATAATGAATACCTTAAAAACAAAAGAACCAATGAACAAAATCACACCAAATTTGGCAACAAAACATCTCACAACACTAGGAGTGACCATCACTCAAAAAATTATGATTTTGTCATTTGGGAGTTGTAGTTGCTGGGATTTATAGTTCGCCTACAATCTAAGAGCATTATGAACTCCACCAATGATGGAATTGAACCAAACTTGGCACACAGGACTCCCATGACCAACAGAAAATACTGGAAGGGTTTGGTGGGCATTGACCTTGAGTTTGGGAGTTGTAGTTCACCATCATCCAGAGAGCACTGTGGATCTGGACCAAACTTGGCACAAGCACTCAATACTCCCAAATATGAACACAGATGGAGTTTGTGGGAAACAGACCTTGATATTTGGGAGTTGTAGTCACTGGGATTCACAGTTCACCTACAATCAAAGAGCATTCTGAACCCCACAAACAACAGAATATGGGCAAACTTCCCACACAGAACCCCGATGACCAACAGAATCCAACTCCCTTCATCAGAATCCAACTCCCTTCATCAGGGCAAGAAAACGTAATCAAAGTCCTCCTGACAAAGCGCCATTCAGCCACAG
Organism: Anolis sagrei ordinatus; assembly: GCF_025583915.1. NCBI lineage: Eukaryota > Metazoa > Chordata > Lepidosauria > Squamata > Anolidae > Anolis > Anolis sagrei. The sequence goes on along the minus strand of NW_026844811.1, from coordinate 13,364,168 downwards.
ATATAGATAGATAGATAGATAGATAGATAGATAGATAGATAGATAGATAGATAGATAGATATTATTCACACACACACAGATATAGTATCATAGATTTGAAAGGGATCCTTAAAGAAGGACAATGATATCTTTCATGTTCCAGATTATGCAAACCAGACACTCTCCACATCAACACTGGCAAAGAAACAGCAAGAAATACTGTTTACCCACAAGCATAAAGAAATTACATATATTAGAAACCAACACTTTCTCATTACTTTATTTTCCAGATCAACAGACTGGGCCACAGCAACACGTGGCAGGGGACAGTTAGTTGTGGATAAACCTCTTGCCCATTCTGACATTGAACATGACTGGACCGTACCTGTTGCAGTAATGTAGATCCCCTCTCAGATATTGAAGAAGCCCTCTCAGAGACAGGCTATGGGGAGGCCTCTCTGTAGCCACACAGATTGTGCAGGTAGTCAAATGGCAAACACCTTCTTCTCATTGGGAGTGTGCCTGGGAGGTCAAGCTAACAAGAAACGGCAGGTCTTGTCAACACGGCTTCCCAACTGGCTTAATCTAAAACATGCCTGCGACTTAACCCTCCCACCCCAGGAGGATCAAATACAGTTGTAAAGCACAAGGGTGATGACAAGGTCTCTGGCAATCTGCTCAGTAGCTGTAGGGATGGCGTGTTCCTCACATTCCACCTCTCCCATGTGCAGAAGGGAGTCATTTCCCTATCATATTTTCTGTGCTTAGCTTCATTTTGCCTCCCAACTAAGTCATCTTTCATCTCCCCCCGCCCCAACAATACATTGAGGAGCATGGCAGCTCCCAGATTCACAGGGAAAGAGCCCTCTGCATCATGCGGATCCAGCAGAGGATCGCTTTCAAGAGTTTCCTTACAGAAAAGTACCTGGACATGTAGACAAGGGGTGAAAAAGTGCTGCTGATGACCTTTAAAGGTCCATGTTGTTTCTCAACTGTCTAAAAGACTGTATCTCCCTAGATGAGCACGCCTGAGCTTTCAGATATTTGGGCAAGGGCTTTCTCTCAGTCACAGGCATGTTTGGTGAGGATATAGGAGAGTGCCTCGAGTTGCTGGGGAATGACTTGCGTGTGCAAAAGAAGGGACAGGTGGCCTCTGTAATTGCTTCCTAGAGATTCTTCCTGAACTATTGCCTTGTTTGGCTGGTGGTGGAGGTACAAAAGGCCAGGAATGGCTTTCCGAGCCAGACAGCACCCTCCCTTCTCTAATAGCTTTATTGATATTCTGCCATGTCTTTAAATTTCAGGACTTATCCATGGTCTACCCAAGATACTTTATGACACCAAAGTACTAGTTCTAGCAGTGGATTGTTGGGAGACAGACATTTTTGACATCTATTGAGAAATGCCAGTCTCATTGCAATGAGGCAAAATGGTGTTCTGAGATGGTTTTTAAGTAACTTTTAATGTGGATATAAGTGATTTTAATGTTTGTGTATATTTATGGTTTTATGTCCCGGCATTAAATGTTTGCTGTATATATGTTGTGCCCTGCCGGGTGAGAAGGGCAGAATATACATGTTTTATAGGGATAACAAAGTGCTTGTTTATAGAGCTATTGTCCTCCCAACCCTGCTATATGCCTGTGAGACGTGGACTGTCTACAGACGTCACATGCAACTCCTGGAACGATTCCATCAGCGCTGCCTCCGGAAAATCCTGCAAATCTCTTGGGAAGACAGGCGGACAAACATCAGTGCGTGCTGGAAGAAGCAAAGACCACCAGCATTGAAGCGATGGTCCTCCGCCATCAACTCCGCTGGACCGGCCACGTTGTCCGGATGCCTGACCACCGTCTCCCAAAGCAGTTGCTCTACTCCGAACTCAAGAATGGAAAACGGAATGTTGGTGCAGGAAAAGAGATTGAAAGATGGGCTCAAAGCCAACCTTAAAAACTCTGGCATAGACACTGAGAACTGGGAAGCCCTGGCCCTTGAGCGCTCCAGCTGGAGGTCAGCTGTGACCAGCAGTGCTGCAGAATTTGAAGAGGCACGAATGGAGGGTGAAAGAGAGAAACGTGCCAAGAGGAAGGCGCGTCAAGCCAACCCTGACCGGGACCGCCTTCCACCTGGAAACCAATGCCCTCACTGCGGAAGAAGATGCAGAGCAAGAATAGGGCTCCACAGCCACATACGGACCCACAAGAACACTGGAAAACAATCATCCTCGGAAAGCGAGGGATCGCCTAAGTAAGTAAAGTCAAAAACCACTGAACGAATTGTTGCCAAATTTGGCCACAAGACACCTACTAACCCAAGGAGTGACCTTCACTCAAAAAAATTGATTTTGTCATTTGGGAGTTGTAGTTGCTGGGATTTGTAGTTAACCTACAATCAAAGAGCACTCTGAACTCCACCAATGATGGGATTGAACCAAACATGGCACACAGGACTCCCATGACCAACAGAAAACACTAGAAGGGTTTGGTAGGCACTGATGTTGAGTTTGGGAGGTGTAGTTCACCTACATCCAGAGAGCACTGTGGACTCAAACAATGATGGATCTGGCACAAATATTTCATATGCCCAAATATGAACACGGATGGAGTTTGGGGGAAATAGACTGACATTTGGGAATTGTAGTTCCTGGGATTTATACTTCACCTACAATCAAAGAGCATTCTGAGCCCCACCATTGACAGAATTGGGCCAAGCTTCCCACACAGAACCCCCATGACCAACAGAAAATACTTCAAGCTATCCAGTCCAACTCTCTTCACCAGGGAAAGAAAACGTAATCAAAGCCCTCCTGACAAAAGAGCCATCCAGTCATAGATATAGATGTATATACATGATTCACACACAGAGAGAGATAGTATCATAGATTTGAAAAGGGAGGCCTAAAGAAGGACAATTTGAACTGATTGTTGGGGTAAACAACATATTCCATGTTTATATTTTTATCCCCCTCACTTAGATTTGTACTCCATCTTTCCTCAAGTGAGCACAAGGGTATACATACAAGGGTATACATACAAGGGGCGTTCATGAAAGCTGTCCCCTGACCTACACAGAGCAATGAAACTTGGCCTAGGTCTGAGTCCTCTTCTCCATCGATGCCACCTAAGGACACACACTTCTCCCATCTTTTTAAGCAACTGTAAACACTTTGCTTGTAAAAATGGACAGGTTGCTCCAAAAGCCACCTTGTGACTTTGGAAATCAGAGTCTCATCATCTGAAAAATGCTTTCCGTCAAAAGCAACTTCATTGTTGGAAAGAGGTGAAAGTCGGATGGTGCGAGGTCAGGTGAATAACGGGGATGAAGTAGAATTTCAAAGCCACAGGAGCATGTTTCCATTTGGGCCACAGGTGAGTTGTGAATGGGTGCATTCTCTTGCAGAAGGCAGACACCTTTGTTGAGCATGCCATGTTGTCACTTGGTTTGATGGTCTCCCACAATGTCCACAGCAGTGAAACCTAGTCTGCCCCAGTGATCCTGGTCTCCTTTGCTAGGAAATCCATCAATACTCCATGCTGGTCCCAAAAGACTGTGAGAATGACCTTGCCTGTCAAGAGTTGGACATGTGCTGCCTTTGGAGGCGGTGAGTCAAGATGTTTCCATTGCATCGACTGGACTTGAGTCTCAGGATCAGAGTGATGGACCCAGCTTTCACCCTGTGTGAGCAGTCTGTTGAAAAAGTCCTGGCACATCATTGTCAAGACAACCTGTGAGCATTCGACTCATTTCTGCTTCTGGAAAGGTGTGAGCAGCAGGGGGCCCGATGAGTGGATATCTTATGTAGGTGAAGATGGTCTTGGATGATTTTTTTTCACAGATCCCACACTCATCTTGACATTTTGGGCTAGATGGTGCATGGTTATATGGCAATTTTCCAAAATGGTGACCTCCACTTGCTGGATGGTGTGTTCATCAAGAGCAGAGTGGGGTCACCCTGGAATTGGAGATGTTTCCACCGAAGTCCAACCACATTGGAATTGGCGATGCCAGTCCTTGACTCCATCATATGATGGGGAATCCTCACCATCAACCTCTTTCATCTCATCAAACATCTCCTTTGGTGTGTGGCCTTTAAAGGAAAGGAACCTGAGGACTGCTCTATCTTCCACTGGGTCCATTGTCAACCCTTCAGCACCTGTACAATCAAGACAGTTATCAGTCCTGCGTTGTAAATTGGTACATAACCTATACAGACTTATATCATCACACATGTGCAGTTTCAGCATCCTGTGATCAATAGAAGTGGGTCAGGGGAAATCTTTAATGAATGCCCCTCATACATCTCCCCACCTTAACTTCAGAACAACCCTGTGAGGAAGATCAGGCTGAGAGAGAAACTGACAGGCCTTGGATCACTATCACGTCTCAGACAAGGATGGTACAAAACAGCACTATGCTTGTTCATCTTCCTTGATTTGGTGAAGTTACCACTTGGCAACTAAATGTAAGTATGAGGGTGGAATGAAAAGTAATGCCTCCACCTTCGTAATTCCTCAACAGATGGCACAACTGGTATGCTGCAGTTACTGGCTTGTTCAGTGGACTCTCCTCTAAAGTTCCTTCTGGAAGGAAGCGTTAGCATTGAACGGTTGTGTTGTTAAAGTATGGAATTCTGCGCAGACGGTCGGTCAATGCGACTTAAGCAACGTCATTGAATTCTTGAAAGCAGAAGGGGTCACCCCAAAGGAGATTCATCATAGAAGGCAAGCTGTTTATGGTGATTGTGTTGATGTGAGTACTGTGCGTCGTTGGGCAAGTAAGTTTAAAGATGTTGAGGTGACACCTTCTGCTGTCAAGAATTCAATGAATGCACGTTGCTTAAGTCGCATTGACCGACTGTCTATGCAGGGTTCCATACTTCACATTTTAATGATACAACCATTCAATGCTAAGGCTTTCCGCCAAAATGGAACTGTAGAGGAGAGTCTACTGAACAAGCCAGTATCTGCGGCATACCAGTACTGCCATCTGTTGAGGAGTTACAAAAGTGGAGGCATTACTTTTTATTCAACCCTCATAACTACAAATTAGGTTACTCTCTCCCGATGTAATTCTTGTTGGAGTTAACATTGTAATTAATAACCATCATATCTTAATTATTGAGGGAATCACCTAATGATAATGTCTTCCAAGCTATGCCTTTGACAAGCAGTTGACCCCCTCTTCCTCATTCTGCTCCCTTCCAGCACCAATGGATATCTCAAAGCCTAATGTCAGCCTTTTAGAATTTGGTTCCCTCTTCTGTTCTCTGGCCTCTTTGCTCACAACGCAAGGGCTGCATCTGTTTTGAGTCAGGCCTGCATTTGGTTCTAATTTGCCTGTTTCCTGCTACTGTCCGTGCTAAAGAGAGACCAACGCTGTGGTTTTCTTGGCATATTGTGGTCGAATTGAGGCTTTGTTGTGAACTGGCAAGGGGAGCCAAAGGTAGAAAAGATGGTGAAGACTCTGGGTGAGTGTCCTTATGTCCACACAACACGTTTCGCATTCCTCAACGTCCTTGTTCCTGTGTTTGATTCCACCACCTCACCGAGTCTCCAATCAATAGCTGTTCCAGTCTCTTAATTGAATTCTTCCATGGTTATCATGGTTTTTCACCATTAGAAAGAAGCCAGTGCATGGATCCAATCTCAGTTTGCAAGGAGCAGGCCTTTAGAAGCTTCTGCGGCCGGCTGGCCTGGGTCAGAGGAAGGCTCCCATAGCTACTCATAACACAGAGCAGGGGCAACAGACTCCGGCCCCCATTCAGAAAGGTAACTGGATATGACTAAGATCATCCACACACTGCAACAAGACAACCCACATTGAAATCTGGCTCCCCTACCAATCTATACACATAATAAAAGTGAAAATATGTATGTATGGGTATGTGTGGTGCTCACTTACCCAGACAAGTTTCTGCCTCCGCAAACATCTATAACTCTCGCCACACAGGAGACACTAAAGGCCCTCCCTCCAATGACATTGCAGGTTGTAGCGAGCACCATGAACATGCCAATGTCCTCTGCAAACACAATACTGCCCACCACCCAAGTGAAGGCTTTCATAGGGGGACCATTTCATCCTAGATTTTATGTTTTTCTTCCACCACAGACATCACAGGGTTTCTTTCTCTCTCCATTGGTGTAGAATTTGCATGATCCCGCTTACTGCATCTCCCTTAACCCTTTCCTACCCTTTCCTATGGCACACAGCAAACAGAGAGGAATTGATCACCAATTCCTACCGAAGTGGTTTTGAGGACTGACTCAACATGATGGAAGTTGTAGTTCACCCTGCATCAAGACAGAGCACTATGACCCCCACCGACAATGGACCTGGACCACATTAGGCACACAGAACCCCCTTGACCAAAGAAAAATATTGGAGAAATTTGGGAGGAATTCATCTTGATTTATAGGAGTTGTGGGTATTGGGATTTATAGTTCACCTGCAATCAAAGAGCACTCTGAACCCCACCAACGATGAACCTGCAGCTAACTTGGCACACATAACCCTCATGACAAACAAAAAATATTGGTGGTCTTTGGGTGAATTTATAGGAGTTGTAATTCACCTACAGCCAGAGAAACTGTGACCTCCACCAACGATGAACCTGAATCAAACTTAGCACACAGAACTCTCATGGCCAACTGAACATACTGGAGGGGTTTAAGGGGAACTGACCTTCATTTCTGGGAGTTCTAGTTCACCTACATGAACACTACCAACACCATGAACACTACCGACAATAGAGCGGGACCAAACTTGGCACATAGAACCCCCATGACCAACTGAACCTACTGTAGGTGTTTAAGGGGACTAACTCACCATGGTGGGAGTTGTAGTTTATTTATTTATTTGTTTATTTATTTACGACATTTATATTCCACCCTTCTCACCCCGAAGGGTCAGAGTGCACACGGATCCCACCGATGATGCATCTAGAGCAAACTTTCTCAACATGAAAAACTAAGTACTGATGGAGTTTCAGGGGGTTAACCTGGCATGATGTGAGTTGTAGTTCACCCACAACCTTTTCGTAAAATAAAAAAATGACTTCTTCAAATAATCCGGGCAACACCAGGTACCCAAGCTAGTAAATAAATAAAAATGAAAATTGTGATTTTAACATAAGCCTTGTAAGCAAAGCACAGCTTAAATGTACCGTATATACTCAAGTATAAGCCAACCTGAATATAAGCCGAGGCACCTAATTTTACCACAAAAACTGGGGAAACGTATTGACTCGAGTATAAGCTGAGGGTGGGAAATGCAGCCACTACTGGTCAATTTCAAAATAAAAATAGATGCCAATAAAATTACATTAATTGAGGCCTCAGGAGGTTCGATGTTTTTTTAATATTTATATAAAACTGTAATTTAAGACTGTCCAACTCTGATAAAACCATTATTCTAGCCTCCTTCAATGTAAATGTTCTTATATATCCTTCCAATCATAATAAAGAGAGCAAAATAATAAATGTAATAACAGCAATGATAAATAGTGTAAAATAATAAATGTAATAAAAATAATAGAGTAAAATAATGTAAATGTAATAATACCCATAATAATAGAGTAAATAATAAATGTGATAATAATAATAGAGTAAAATAATAAATAAAATAAAATAAATAATAAATAGAGCAATAAAATAAATATAATAAAAATAATACGAATAACGGAGTAAAATAATAAATAACCTTGGCTCGAGTATAAGCCTAAAAAAGGGGCTGAAAAACTAGGCTTATACTCAAGTATATACAGTACATTTACTATCTTTGTGTATTATCTGTCTACTGTAGTTCTTGCTTTTCCCATTCTTCCCCAGACTTTTTTGAGGTTGCTGTCCAGTCCTCTCTTTTTCTCCCCGCCCTCAAAAGCCAATTTTTGAATGTCAAAATGTCTTTTCCTCTCGCACCTTGCTCCTCCACTGGAAAACATCATGCGAATCTTCAATGAGGACTAATAGTATGAGGTAGTATCTGTGGGGCAAATGCACAGGGAGTGGATGCCACAAAGAGGACTGGGGGGTTGTCACCAACCCTGCCACTGAGGCTGTTGCATGGCACACAATCAATATTTGTTTGTGCCGCTTTGAAGACGGGAGATGAAAGCAATGCCCGCCTGGGCTGACTTTGATTAGCTTCTTATTTTTAACGTTGCAGCTGCAATTCTCTTTTGCTTTTTCTTCCAAGTGCCACAAAACTCTGCCATCTCTCTCTCCTCTGGGGAGGCTTGACTTCAAGGAAATGCAACAGAAAGGGAAGGGTGGATGTAAAGGAGACCGGACAAGATGGGGACCCAACAGAGATTGGTGTCACTTTTATTTTCAATTCCCTTCCCACCCTCAAACCACAACAGGCCCCAGGAAGGGGGATAAACCATCTCTTTCTTCTGCTTTTGAAACAGATGAGAAAATGGAGCGAGTCCCAAGATTTTTCCAGAGCTGTCATAAAGAGAGATGACACACATGAGAAGGGATAGGATTCTTAGTTGCTGTATAAATCCTATCCATTTCTATCATTTCCTTGTAAATTGTTTGGAAGGACAGCCTGTTTATTCTAGGGGGCTCTGCTACATGCACATATATTGCAAGGCCTCGTGGGATGTACAGTTACAATACTATTTCTCAGTATCATTTTAGGTCAAGGAAATCAATAACATTTATGGATGGGGGGTAGAATTATTATGTTAAAATGCTGCTTTTTCAGGATTGATTGGAAATCTTGATGGTAAAGGTAAGAAGGGAAATGGGTGCAATGAGGCAAAGTGATGGCAGGTTAACAACCATTGTAAGCGGTATATGTACAGTGTTGGAGATCAGCCTGAGATTCCTGAGGCTGATGGGTTCACTGATGATTAAGAGAGGATTGTGAGATTGCTTGTGGGATTTCCTGGGGTTCGAAATGATGAAGATTCAAGTCAGGGGGGGTGGTGCTTCTCTCTATGAGGAATCTGACTTGGAAAGTGCAGAGCTTCAAGGTCAATCAGATGAGCCAGAAACTGTAACATTAGAAAAGGATTTGGGGAAAGAGGGTGATGGTTTCACTGATGCTTTGGAGAGGATTGTGGGATTGCGTGTGGGATTTCCTGGGACTCGAAGTGTTGAAGATTCAAATCAGGAGAATGGTGCTTCTCTCTGTGAGAAATCAGACTCAGAAAGTGCAGGACTTCAAGGTAAGTCAGAGGAGCCAGAAACTGCAACATTAGATAAGGAGTTGGGCAAAGAGATAAGTGATACAGAAGGCTCTCGTGAAAAGAAATACCTGGAGTTACAGCAATCAACAAAGGCCTTTGTTTAGAGATCAGAGCATAAAAAAAGGCATAATAGGTCAGAGTGATTACGTGGGAAGTGGGGGAGAGATTTCCTAGGGAAAAACATGACTTCATGGGTGCCTATTAATTAGCACATTATTTACCTAAGAGTTAGTTCAGGCAACATAGCATTCACGTGAGAAGCTAGGCCTGAGTTCTCTGGTTCCTGTCTCAAATCAAGCCTTGCTTTTGGATTTAAGCTTCCTGGAAGTTTTTTATGTTCTTGTCTATATTTCTGCTCAAGTATACCTTTTGTTTGTGGACTTATGCTGTACTTGTGACTTTTTGGCTATTCCTGGACTGTGTTGCTTTGGGATGAGACATTTGGATTATGGCTTGGTTATCATCTATTGCTAACCCTTTTTTGGATTATACATCTTTATTTCTTATTTTTCAAATATTTTAATGTATTATTACAATAAACTATTTGCTTATACTCTGGACTTTTGTGTGGTGCTAGAGTCATAGGTGTTTCCAGACCTGTGGTGCAACATACAGACAGACCCTGGTGCATTAATCCAACTCCCACAATTCCTAACAGCCTACATGTGGTCGCACACCAACTAAAGTTTGCCCATGGCAGCTTTAGTAGGTTTGTGACCACATGTCCATTAGAATTGTATTTTTCACCAGTATTACACAATAGGGTGTTACAGTCCAAAACACCTGGAGGGCCGAAGTTTGCCCATGCCTGCTTTAGTAGGTGTGTGACCACATGTCCATTAGAATAGTATTTTCCACCAGTATTACACACACAATACACAATAGGGTGTTACAGTCCAAAACACCTGGAGGGCCGAAGTTTGCCCATGCCTGCTTTAGTAGGTGTGTGACCACATGTCCATTAGAATTGTATTTTTCACCAGTATTACACAATAGGGTGTTACAGTCCAAAACACCTGGAGGGCCGAAGTTTGCCCATGCCTGCTTTAGTAGGTGTGTGACCACATGTCCATTAGAATTGTATTTTTCACCAGTATTACACAATAGGGTGTTACAGTCCAAAACACCTGGAGGGCCGAAGTTTGCCCATGCCTGCTTTAGTAGGTGTGTGACCACATGTCCATTAGAATTGTATTTTTCACCAGTATTACACAATAGGGTGTTACAGTCCAAAACACCTGGAGGGCCGAAGTTTGCCCATGCCTGCTTTAGTAGGTGTGTGACCACATGTCCATTAGAATAGTATTTTCCACCAGTATTACACACACAATACACAATAGGGTGTTACAGTCCAAAACACCTGGAGGGCCGAAGTTTGCCCATGCCTGCTTTAGTAGGTGTGTGATCACATGTCCATTAGAACTATATTTTCCACCAGTATTAAACACACGATAGGGAGTTGCAGTTCAAAACATCTGGAAGGCCAAAGTTTGCCCATGCCTGCTTCAGATAGTTCTTCATTAGTTATGGGGAAATTTATTATTTACCTTACTTATATATCGCTGTTCTCAGCCCAAAGGCGATTTCCATAAAAGATGGAAATGCCCTCCATCTTTTATGTCAGCCATGTTTTACAATATTAATTCCTTTTATTGGCCACAGGAACAAAAGAAGATGCTTCATATTAAGTTGGACTATTGTCTATACGAGGAATTATTTTATGCTTTCTTTTTTATCTGTGACTTCCTCTTGTTGTATACACCTATGTTGTGCTTTTGTTGGTGTATGCTTTTATTAGAAATTATTAAAAATTTAAGTTTCATTTTCTTCCCTGTTGCTACTTTTAAAATATGTATAACAACCTTTCTTCTAAATTTATGGTAAAAGTGTGCACATTTTGGAAGGTTGTTAAATCAATTGCTTTCCCCAGTAATCAATGTGCATAGGACTGAAATTTTTTAATCACACTAGTGGCTAAAACAACAATTTCTGTAACTTTCTACATTTCTATCTCGTCACTCTGGCAGGACCTGGATGCCACATTTCAGCTTGTTCCTTTCCCCACATGTCACATCTGGCCAACGTAAAAAGAAGGAAGAGAGAAAAAAAAAAGCCAGCCACACATGTTTTGATTGAAGCCTTTTTTCTTCAAAAATGCCAACATTAAAGGAAGGTTTTTGCTTTGTAAAACTGAAACTGTAAAATGGCTCTGTAATCCAATCTGGGGGATTAAAGGAACCACATGAAAAAAGGCTAAATAGATGGACATTTACTTCCGTCACAGAACTTGGAGGGGAACATGTGCCTCCCAGCCCACTGGCGAGAAAGAGGACGATTCGTAAACAACTCCATCTCTTGGTTCTGTATGGAACTAAGTAAAAATATTGAGAATCTGATCTGCATATCTGCTTATCTAGTTATATCCCTGTCTGTATGTCTATCTAGGATGCAGAGTCGGACCACAAATCGAAGCAGCCTACTCACTGGACCACTACCTAGCCATATATAATTATGCCCTAAGTTTGCAAAATTTGAGCAGGGCTTCTAATAAGAGTTTCTAGGACTGAGGTCCTCAACCTTCCTAATGCCATGATCCCTTAAAACGGCTCCTCATGTTGTGGTGACCCTCAACCATAAAATTATTTCATCACTGTAATTTTGCTCCTGTTATGAATCATCATGTAAATATCTGATGTGCAGGATGTATTTTCATTCACTGGACCAAATTTACCACAAATACCCGATACGCCCAAATCTGAATTCTGGTGGGGTTGTGGAGGGATTGATTTTGTCATTTGGGGAGTTGTAGTTGCTGGGATTTATAGTTCACCTACAATCAGCATTCTGGACTCCACCAACAATGGAACTGAACCAAACTTGGCACACAGAACCCCCATCACCAACAGGGTTTGGTGGGCATTGACCTTGAATTTGGGAGTTGTAGTTCACCTACATCGAGAGAGCACTGTGGACCAAACAATGGTAGATCTGGACCAAACTTGGCATGAATACGCAATATGGTCAAATGTGAACACTGGTGGAGTTTGGGGAAAATAGACTTGAAGATTTTAACACTTATGGCAATGATTTGACCCAGACTGGATTTTGGATTCTGATTTTTAATCAATTGAGAGTTAATCAATTGTTTTAACTACTGTTTTAATATTTTTAATATTTGAATGTACTGTATTTTATGTTTTGGTTTTGTTATGCTTTTGTGTTATATTGTGTTTACTGTATTGATGGGTGTGGTCTCATGTAAGCTGCACCGAGTCCCCCTGGGGGAGATGGAGCAGGGTACAAATAATTTTATTATTAGTATTATTATTACTGTTGATTGTTTTATGATGATGACAACGTATGGTGCTTTTGTGAGGCTGGCCTGAGTCCCCCCTTGGGGGTGAGAAGGGCGGGGTATAAATATAGGAAATAATAATAATAATAGGGATTTGTAGTTTCTGGAATTTATAGTTCACCTACAATCAAAGAGCATTCTGAACCCCACCGACGATAGAATTGGGCTTAACTTCCCTCACAGAACACCCATGACCAACAGAAAATACTGTGTTTTCTGATGGTTTTTAGCGACCCCTCTGACACCTCTTTGCGATCCCCCCAGCATCCCGACCCCCAGGTTGAAAAACACTCCTCTCTCATTCATAGGGTTGCCATAATTCGGTCAACTTGATAGCAAACAACAAGAACGGTTTTATCACTCTCCCTTTCATATATGCCAGTGTCTTCTGATGTCCTCTGTTGTCTCCAAGCAATTACTTTTATGTAATATTACAATATTAAAGGAAATCTAGGCAGATTTTAAGATACTTATTAAAATATGATTAGCAATGTGTGAAGTGTAAGGCAGCAAAAATATTTTTCTCTCTTCAAAAAAAAAAGGAGAAAGAAAATGCATAGTTCGGTAGAATTAAAGCCATGTAGCTTTCAGAGATAATACCAATCAAGGGCATTTTCAAATATGGAAATGCTCATCCTTTATGCTTTATAGTCCCCACAGTGAGCATTAAAACATATTATGAAGCTCTCAGTGATGCAGCAATAATCTAACCCTGCTTTCAGAACTACGGCAATCGTCTTCCTTTTCTGCAAGAGCTGACCATGACCCATTTTGGGCATGACACACAGTCTTTTCAAAGTCCATGGGGATTGTCTATGGTTCATCTCTTGCAATGGGAGACTGGTGTTCAACTTTCACCATATAGATAGGAAAGGGAGCATTGCTTCCACAAAACCAACTAGACAAAAGCAATTTCTTCCAGTGGTAGAACATTAAGCAGATAACACTGCCCTCTCGTGTCCAGTGTGAGAATACCATGCATATGCATAATGGCATCATGGGGCAAGAGAAGTGATGGAACTCCAACACTCAAGGTCAATGCCCACCAAACCCTTTGGTGGTTCTCAACCTTCTTAATGCCCGTGACCCCTTAATACAGTTCCTCATGAAATGGTGACCTCCAAATGTAAAATTGCTACTTCACAACTGTAATTATGCTACTGTTATGAATCCTAATGTAAATATTGGATATGCAGGATGTAGCTTTGTTGGGCTCTGCTGCAAGAGGGACCCTGGGACCTGAGTATTGCCATCTAGGTTTGCTGCCTGCTCAGCCCTGGGCTTACCCACGAAGAGACCTGCAGCCACACCCTCATTCCAGCCAGCTGACCCAGCAGGGAGAGAACATGGCCCCCCCGCAACCTCGCCGTGCTGCTACTTTAATGGCCACGCCACCCATTGCCTGGCTGCCGGAATACCTGTGCCAGGTGCCTCCCTAGCCATGCTGCCCATCACTTGGACATTGGAACACCTGTGCGGACGCTCGTTTTTGGGGTTCCCCTGCCTTTCCTGTTGCTTCAGACCACTTTTTCCATCAGCCCACTTTGCTTGGGATTCAATGTTTAATTTAAGCTATTTTTTGTATTTATATTTGAATTATTGTATGTTTACTTTTAAGCTTTTTTATTGTATTTCTATTTGAATTACTTCTAAGCTTGTTATTGTATTTATATTCGAATTATTATCTCATGTTTATTATTGTATGTTTAAATTGATATGTTAATTGTTTAAATTCATATGTTATGTTTATTATATGTGTAATGCGGCATTGTATGCCATGGATTGTAAGCCACCCTGAGTCCCCCACTGGGGCGAGAAGGGAGGGGTATAAATGTAGTTTAATAATAATAATAATAATAATAATAATAATAATATTTTCATTCACTGGACCAAATACTTGATATGCCCACACTTGAGTACTGGTGGGGTTAGGGTGGGAATTGATTTTGTCAGTTGTAGTTGCTGGGATTTATAGTTCACCTACAATCAAAAAGCATACTGAACTCAATGATGGAATTGAACCAAACTTGGCACACAGAACCAACAGAAAATACTGGAAGGGTTTGGTGGGCATTGACCTTGAGTTTTGGGAGTTGTAGTTCACCTACATCCAGAGAGCACTGTGGACTCAAACAATGATAGATATGGATCAAACATGGCACTAATACTCAATGTGCCCAAATGCGAACACTGGTGGAGTTTGGGGAAAATAGACCTTGACATTTGGGAGTTGGAGTTGCTGGGATTTATAGTTCACTTACAATCAAAGAGAATTTTCAACCCCACCAATGATAAAATTGGGCTAAACTTCCCACACAGAACCTCCATAAAGGGACTTGCTGACATTCCCCTCCCTTATTTATTTATTTATTTATTTAAAACTTTTATATCCCGATCTTCTCACCTCCTTAGAGGGACTCAGACTGGCTTACAGCAAGGATTCAATGCTACTAATACAAGTTAAAACATCATACAACAATACAAGATTAAACGACATATAGATAAAATACATATATACCAAATCGCCAAGGTAAAATCATGTTCAACTCAGTCCACACATGTGGTCATTCACTTTGGTCTATAATCAGTCTCAGCCATTATTCTGGGAATGCTTTGTTCCATAACCAGGATTTCACTAGCCTCCTGAAGAACAAGAGGGAGGGGGCAGATCTAATCTCACTCGGGAGAGAGTTCCATAGCCGAGGGACCACCACAGAGAAGGCCCTGTCCCTCATCCCCACCAAACAGGCTTGCGAAGGTGGTGGGACCAAGAGCAGGGCCTCTCCGGAAGATCTTAATGTCCTTGATGGTTCATAGGGGAGAATATGTTTGGACAGGTAAACTCCCATCTTGCATGCTCTCCCTCGCCTGCACATGCGCACCATGCTGCCATATGCTGAGCACACCTGCTCTCCCCTCCCCACTTAGCATGTCAGAAACAGCCCTTCCCTTGGTTGAGACGCCAGCCAATCAAAGTGGAGGCAGGCTTTTGGTGGAAGGATTTGGGGTCTATTTTCAAAAAGAAAGAGGACAGGCAGAGAGATCTTCAGCCTTTTCTGCCAAAGGGGTTCCTAAGACCATCAGAAATATGTTTTCTGATTTTCTTTGGTGACCCCCCTGAAACCCCCTCATCCCCCCCCCCCAGGGGTCCTGATCCCAAAGTTGAGCAATGCTGTTCTAGGATGATAGGAAGCCTCTCTGCACATGCACAGATGCACTGCTACACAAAAATAAGATGATATTGTTGTAGATTCTGCAACTTAAAGATTCTATATGAAGAACAGTCTCTCATGGGAGAAACAATGCCATATTTGGGCCAGATCCTTTCAAAATTCTCTAGTAATCACCAGCTAAATACCACTTAGAGAGCTTCTATAACATAATCACTCCCACGCCTCACCTTCGTGCCCCTTGTAGGGAAAGCTAAAACACATTTATGCCTGATGCCGCCAACAGCCCCGAGTGCAAATGACGTTCTGGCTTTAATGAGAAAACAGCTGCACTGTAGCGACTCCACTGTTGCTTCCCGCTGTGGTAATTGCCAGTTCCTCTATGTTATTTAGACCGGGACCTTTTAGCTGCTTACATCTTGCTGTGCTGAGGGAGCTAATGGCTGAGGAGGGAGACAGTATATTTGCAGCAGGCCCAGCAAGAGTGGGTGCGTGCCCCTCGCCAGCATGGACTCCTGCAAGGATATTGCTGCCCTGCCCTATCTGCTTTGTTCACTTGGGTTAAAATGCCCAGAGCTGCCCTTATCATTAGGCAGAGTTAAGCAGCCACCTGAGGCAGCTGATTTGTAACATTTGCAAAGGCTGTTTATGTTATCACAACTCTGTTTTGCTGCGAGGAAGAGGTATATCCCGGCCTTTTGTTGTCATATCCACTTCATACTTACTGTATATACTCGAGTATAAGCCTAGTTTTTCAGCCCCTTTTTAGGGTGAAAAAGCTGCCCTCGGCTTATATTCGAGTCAAAGTTATTTATTATTTTACTATGTTATTACTATTATTTTTATTACATTTATTATTTTCCTCTATTATTGGTATTATTACATTTGCATTATCTTACTCTATTATTTTATTACATTTTACTCTATTTATTATTACTACTATTACATTATTTTACTTTAGTATTATTGTTATTACATTTATTATTTTACTCTATTATTATTTTATTACATTTATTTTACTCTGTTTATTATTATTATTACATTTACTATTTTACTTTATTATTGTTGTTATTAAATTTATTATTTTACTTTCTTTCTTATTATTGGAAGGATACGTAAGCACATTGACACTGAAAAAGGTTAGAATAATGGTTTAATCAAAGTTGGTCAGTCTTATTTTAAATTACAGTTTTATGTAAACATTGAAAAACATTTAACCTACTGTTTCCTCAATTAATGTAATTTTATTGGTATCTATATTTATTTTGTATTACCAATAGCTGCTGCATTTCTCACCCTCGACTTATATTCGAGTCAATAAGTTTTCCCATTTTTGGTGGTAAAATTAGGTGTCTCGGTTTATATTCGGGTCGGCTTATACTCGAGTATATACGGTAAACAATCTGGCTAGCTTTTGGAACTACGGTATATAACTCCACTAATACATTATTTAGAATAAATAGAAATCAAATACAGTATCTATTTTGTTTCTTGCAATACAATGTCTACAACGTTTGTAACATTTTCTCTCTCCTTTTCTGGCAAAGTTGGAATGCTGGTGATTGGGCAAGATGTACTATTAGGGTTGAAATGGAGATCCATGCAGAGGCTGGATGGTCATCTGTCAGGGGTGCTTTGAATGCAATTTTCCTGCTTCTTAGCAGGGGGTTGGACTGGATGGCTCACAAGGTCTCTTCCCACTCTATGATTCTACAAGGCTAAGTGAAATGAGTCCCCCTTCGGGGGGAGAAGGGCGGGATATAAATATCGGAAATAAATAAATAAATCTATATATATATATATATATATAAATGCTCTGTGCGTAATGAGTACCTTAAAAACAAAAGAACCAATGAATGAAATCACACCAAATTTGGCAATAAAACGTCTCACAACACAAGAAGTGACCATAACTCAAAAATTATGATTTTGTCATTTGGGAGTTGTAGTTGCTGGGATTTATAGTTCGCCTATAATCAAAGAGCATTCTGAACTCCAGCAACGATGGAATTGAACCAAACTTGCCACACAGGACTCCCATGATCAACAGAAAACACTAGAAGGGTTTGGTAGGCATCAGTTTGGGAGGTGTAGTTCACCTACATCCAGAGAGCACTGTGGACTCAAACAATGATGGATCTGGACCAAACTTGGCACGAATACTCAATATGCCCAAATATAAACACAGATGCGGTTTGGGGAAAATAGACCTTGACATTTGGAAGTTATCGTTATTGGGATTTATTACAATCAATGTTCTGAACACCACCAACGATAGAATTGGGGCGAACTTCCCACACAGAACCCTCGTGACCAACAGAAAATACTGTGTTTTCTGGTGGTCTTTGGCAACCCTTCTGACACTGCCCCTGGTGGCTCCCCCCGGGGGTCTTGACTTCCCAGGTTGAGAAATGCTGCCTTAAGGCCATCCAGTTCAACTCCCTTCACCAGGGCATAATCAAAGCCCTCCTGACAAAGGGCCATCCAACCATTCACACACATACACACACATGTGTATATGACAGATGCAGTATAATAGATTTGAAAGGGACCCCTAAAGAAGGACAATGATATGTTGCATGTTTCAGAGTGGGCAAACCAGACAATCTCCACATCAACACTGACAAGGAAACAGCAAGAAATACTGTTTACCCACAAGAATAAAGACATTACATAGATTAGAAACCAACACTTTCTCATTCCTTTATTTTCCAGATCACCAGACTGGGCCACAGCAACGCATGGCAGGGGACCGCTAGTAAATATATAAATTTGATATTTAGGCCTAACACAAACTTGTTAATGGTGCTTTCTAGCTGTCGACCCTGTATATCATGCATTTCAATGCAACAACAACAACAACTTTATTTATAAACTGCCCTCTCTCCCCAATGGAACTCAGGTCGCTTTACACACAAAGAAGGCAAACATTCAATGCCCAAACACAAACTTAAACAAACAGAATAATACAAAAATAATAACCATAAACTTGTGACAAAAGAGAAATTAACACCAAAATGAGGACCAAATACAAATAATCGAATAAACCTAATTATACTAATAACATCAATTAACCATTTAAAGATAAAGCCTAGAAAAGGCAATTAAAATACATTAAAATGACTACCAAGGTTGTTTTTATGTACAGAGGAATAAAACCAAGACTGGCCGGAAATAAAACCATGATGGCCTTCAACACCCCCTCCCCCCCAATGCCTTAGGCTTTGCCTGCCAGTTATGGGTGGGCCAACTTGGTTGCTACCACTATCTCAGCTATTGTTGCAAGTAATGATTAAGAAACAGCACCTATGCCAGGTAAAAGACCACAGGGGATTCCTGTCAAACCTGATTCAGGTCCAAAAGGGAGTCAAACAAGGGTGGAAATGTAATAACAGTTATAGAGTGAAATAATAAATGTAATAATAATAGAGTAAAACAATGAAAATGTAATAATAATAGAGTAAAATAATGAAAATGTAATAATAACAATAATAAATAGAGAAAATAAAAAAATTGTCAACATTTATATATGCCAATATATATGGCTGGAGTTACACTTTTAAAAGGTCCCTGTTTTGACTTACAAACAAATTCAACTTAAGAACAAACAAACCAAACCTTTCTTGTTCGTAACTTGGGGACTGCCTGTACTGTGTTGACGATTTCTCCATGTCTGAAGTCCAGATAGCCTCCATATTAACTACTATTTTGTTTTGTTACTGTCTTTACTGATTGGAAGTAGCCAAGTAGCGAAAATAATAAATGTAATAATAATAATGAAATAATGGAAATGCAGTAACAGTTATAGAGTGAAATAATAAATATCATAATAATAGAGTAAAATAATAAAAACGTAATAATAACAATAAATAGGGTAAAACAATAAATGTTATAATAATAGAGTAAAATAATAAATGTAATAATAACTATAATAAATAGATAAAATAATAAATGGAATAATCATAGAGTAAGATAATACATGTAATATAATAATAATAATAATAATAATAATAGAGTAAATTAATGGAAATGTAATAATAATGAATAGACTAAAATAATAAATCTGATAAAAATAATAACAGAGTAAAATAATGAATAACTTTGACTTGAAAATAAGCCGAAGGGGACTTTTCTGCCTAAAAAGAGTGGAAAAGCTCGTCTTATATTCGACAATATGTGATAATACAACATTTTACATTATGTTTTACATTACTGATTGGAAGTAGGCAAGTCGTATTCAAATTGGCTGCAAAAGGCTTACCTGTCTGTATGTGTTCTCTGTCATCTCCATGAGACTGAGGCTGCTTGAAGCACACATTCTAGACAACAAAAGGAAAGGGAGAACGTTCAGCAATCTGGTGACGAAGTGGGTTAAACTGCTGAGCTGCTGAACTTGCTGATCAAAAAGGTCACAGGTTCTAATCCGGGGAGTGGCATGAGCTCCTGCTATTAGCCCCAGCTTCTGCGAACCTAGCAGTTCGAAAACATGCATGTGAGTAGATCAATAGATACCACTCTGGCAGGAAGGTAGCGGTGCACCATGCAGTCATGCCAGCCACATGACATTGGAGGTGTCTATGGACAATGCCAGCTCTTCGGCTTAGAAATGGAGATGAGCACCACAGCTTAGAGTCGGACACGACTGGACTTAATGTCAGGGGAAAACCTTTACCTTTACTATGTTTTCATGACACCAATATATGCTATCTGAGACATCGGTCTCATTCTGCCAAATAATAGAATTTAAGAAATATTGAAGTGAGGGAGAAAAGATTCTAGGTGTGTTGGAAGTGCACAACTAGAACCCTTTCTTTGACATGGGAAAGAGAACCCATTTTGGTTTGTCAATCTGTTTTAGAATTCAGAACTAGTAGGATGGATTCAAAGCCACTTCTGTGACAAACGTTGTACAGAACTTCTATTTGCGGACTAAAAACCCGAATGCGCTTTACCGCTGTCACTCTCAAATGCAACTTTCAACTAATCAGACCAGTGTGATGGATGAGTTGGGATTTAGATCATCCTCAACCCTGTTATTTCAATAATAATGTACCGAGAACATGGAAAGGCCGTTATCTGGGAACATTAAAAAGATTAATTTAAAAAAGACTAATAAGAAAAGGCTTTTAATTGATTGTTTTACAGTGTTACCATTATAAAGCACAAAGCCAGAGGATTTATGGCCTCCAGAAGGCAGCCCTGCATGAGAAAGTGCCTCAGGCTGGATCTCTACCATTATATAATGCAGTTTGAATCTGCATTATAGGGTTGGTATAGACCCATATAATGCAGTTCAATGGTATTAGATGGTTCTGCACTGACCACATAAACATCTTTGCAGAACCATACGAGAAGCTCAGCCTCTCACTGAACATCAAGAAAACCAAAGTGCTCTTCCAGCAGTCACCAGCCAATCCCTCTCCAATAACAGAAATACAGCTTAATGGGGTAACATTAGACAAGGTTGACAATTTCCGCTCCCTTGGCAGCCACTTCTCCACAAAAGTCAACATTGACACTGAAATACAACACCGCCTGAGCTCTGCGAGTGCAGCATTTTTCCAAATGAAGCAAAGACTGTTTGAGGATCGGGACATCCATAGGGAGACCAAGGGGTTTGTTTATAAAGCTATTGTCCTCCCAACCCTGTTATAAACCTGTGAAACATGGACAGTCTACAGACATCACACTCAACTCCTGAAATGATTCCATCAGTGCCGCTGGCGAAAAATCCTGCAAATCTCTTGGACAAATATCAGTATGCTGGAAGAAGCAAAGACCACCAGCAGTAAAGCAATGCTCCTACACCATCAACTCTGCTGGACTGGTCACGTTGTCCAAATGCCCAGTCACTGTCTCCCAAAGCAGTTACTCTACTCCCAACTCAAGAACAGAAAATGGAATGTTAGTTGACAGAAGATGGGCTTAAAGCTTACCTTAAAGCTTAAGCCCATTTAAAGATGGGCTTAAAGCTTACCTTAAAAACTGTGGCATAGATACCAAGAACTGGGAAGCCTTGGCCTTTGAGCACTCTAACTGGAGGTCAGCTGTGATCAGCAGTGCTGTGGAATTTAAAGAGGCAAGAATGGAAAGTGAAAAGGAGAAACATGACAAGAAAAAGGCATGTTAAGCCAACCCTGAAAGGGACCACCTTCCACCAGGAAACCGATGTCCGCACTGTGGAAGAATGTGCAGATTAAGAATAGGGCTCCATGGTCACCTACGTATCCACCGCCAAGACATTACACTAAGAAGGCCATTATATTCAGACAAGGGATCGTCTAAGATAATAATAATAATAATAATAATAATAATAACAATAATAATAATAATAATAGTAATAATAATAATGTTATTTATACCCCGCCACCATCTCACTGAAGGAACTTGGGGCAGCTCACAAAAAACTCCAGGGTCGCACATAAAATAACCAATACGTAAGCATAAAAACAATAACATAAAATTATAACAGCAATCTCAACGAATGCGCATAACAAAATTCCCCCTTTTTTCTTCCCTTTCATTCCTCTTCCCTTCTCTTTCTTTCCTTATTCCAATCTTTTATTTCTTTTATTTCCCTCCAATCTATTTCCTCCTTTCTTCTCCTTTTCATTCTTTCCTTTCTTTTTTGTCTTCCCTCCCTTCCTACCTCCTTCCTTTCTCCATTCTTCTCTTTCTTTCCTCCTTCCTTCCTTCCCTCCTTCCTTCTCACTTCCATTCTTTCCCTTCTTTTTCCTCTCTTCCCTTCCTTCCCTTTTCTTTATCTTCCTTTCTTCCTTCCTCTTTCTTTCTTTTCCTCCTTCCTTCTTTCTCCCTTCCATTCTTTCCCTTATTTTTCCTTTCTCTCCCCTCCCTTCCTTCCCCTTTCCTTTCTCTTCCTTTCTCCCCTTCCTTTCCCCCTTCCTTCCTCCTCCCTTTCCATTCTTTCCCTTCTTTTACCTTTCTCTTCCTTTCTTTCCCTCCTTCCTTCCTTCTCCATTACATTCTTTCCCTTCTTTTTCCTTTCTCTTCCCTCCCTTCCTCCTCCTTTCCTTTTTCCTTTCTTCCCTATTTCTTTCTTTTCTTCCTTCCTCCTCCCTTTTCATTTTTTCCCTTATTTTTCCTTTCTCTTCCCGCCCTTCCTCTTCATTTCCTTTCTCTTCTCTCCTATTTCTTTTCCTCCTTCCTTCCTTCTACCTTTCCATCCTTCCCCTTCTTTTTCCTTTCTCTTCCCTCCCTCCTCCTTTCCTTTCCTTTCCTTTCCTCCCTATTTCTTTCTTCCTTCTTCCTCCCTTTTCACTCTTTCCCTTATTTTTCCTTTCTCTTCCCTCCCTTCCTCCTCCTTTCCTTTTTCCTCCTTCCTTCCTTCTCATTTCCATTCCCTTCTTTTATCTTTCTCATCCTTCCTCCCCTCCTCTTTCCTTTCCTCCTTCCTTCCTCCCCCCTTTCCATTCTTTCCCTTCTTTTTCCTTTCTTTTCCCTCTCTTCCTCCTCCTTTCCTTTCTCTTCCTTCCCTCCTCTTTCTTTTCCTCCTTCCTTCTCAATTCCATTATTCCTTTCTTTCTTTACGACATTTATATGTCYCCCTTCTCACCCCGAAGGGGACTCAGAGCAACTTACAAGATATATATATATATACATATATATATACACATACACACACAATATATTATATTATTAGCATAGCACAATATCAGTATTATATATTACTATATTGTACTATATCATTATACCACAATATTATTAGTAACATTACATGTAATATAAAATATTATATTTTATTATTAGTAGTATTATATTGTATTACGTTATATTATTATCAATATTCCCCGGTTGTGGAACGACCTCCCTGCTGACATCAGACAGGCGCCCTCCCTTCTGTCCTTCCGTAAGAGCCTGAAGACCTGGCTATTTGAGAAGGCATTCAACTGAGCGCTACGGCAACTGGTAATTGACAACTGGAACGGAATACGGATTACGATATTGGTTATGATTCTATGATGTGACGGAGCGGATTATTTAGTGTAACTAGATTATAGTGTATTATTGTTGTATTGATTTCCTGTTTTGCCCTTTTGTAAACTGTTTTTATATGTTGTGCACCGCCGCGAGTCGCCCTAGGGCTGAGAGCGGCGGTCAATAAATGCAGTAAATAAATAAATAAATAATAAATTACATGTGTATACAATATATTATATTATTAGCATAGCACAATATTAGTAACATATATTCCCATACTGTACTACACCAGTCTACTAGTATATTATTAGTAAAATTACATGTAATATGAAATATATAATTATTATATTATATTATTAGTATTATATTGTATAATATTATAATTTTATAATAATATTATATTTATAATAATATTTATATTATAATTTATTATTATTTATTACCCCTTCCTTCCTAGATCCCCACCCACCCTCCATCCGGCACTACACGCTATCTCTTCCTTTCCCACCGTTTCTATCCCTAGGCGTGTTCCCACTCTTTCACTGGATAACCGAAAAAGAATCAATAAAGATCATTTAAAAAATATAATTATTATATTTCATTATTAGTAGTATTATATCGTATTACATTATAATATTATTATCAATATTATATGTGTATACAATATATTATATTATTACAACACAATATTGTACTATACCACTATCTGTATTATTACTATTACTAATATTACATGTAGTATGAAATATATAATTATTATATTTTATTAGTAGTAGTATATTGTATTACATTATGATATTATCAGTATTATATGTGTATACAATATAATATATTATTACAACACAATATTGTACTATACCACTATCTATACTATTATTATTATTATTATTATTACTAATATTACATGTAATATTAAAAATATAATTATTATATTTCATTATTAGTAGTATATTGTCTTACAGTATAATTTTATTACATTATTATTTTATTATCAATATCATATGTGTATACAATATAATATATTATTACAACACAATATTGTACTATACCACTATCTATATTATTATTATTACTTATATTTTAAATATATATTTATTATATTTCATTATTAATATTATGTATTATATTATAATTTTATTATCAATATTATATATGTATACATTATATTATTACAACACAATATTGTACTACACCACTATCTGTATTATTATTATTACTAATATTACATGTAATTTAAAAATTTAATTATTATATTTCATTATTAGTAGTATTATATTGTATTACATTATAATTTTATTATCAATATTATATGTCTATACAATATATTATATTATTACCACAGCACATCAGTAATATATTACTTACTTACTTAGGCGATCCCTTGTTGGACGAGTAAGATGGTCTTCCATGATGGGTTTCCTTGTGGGTTTGTAGGTGGCTGTGGAGCCCTATTCTTGACCCGCATCTTCTCCCACAGTGAAGGCATTGGTTTCCAGGTGGAAGGCAGTACCGGTCGGGGTTGGCTTGATGCGCCTTCCTCCTGGCACGTTTCTCTCTTTCGCCCTCCACTCGTGCCTCCTCGAATTCTGCAGCACTGCTGGTCACAGCTGACCTCCAACTGGAGCGCTCAAGGGCCAGGGCTTCCCAGTTCTCAGTGTCTATGCCAGAGTTTTTAAGGTTGGCTTTGAAGCCATCTTTCAATCTCTTTTCCTGCCCACCAACATTCCGTTTTCCGTTCTTAAGTTCAGAGTAGAGCAACTGCTTTGGGAGACGGTGGTCAGGCATCCAAACAATGTGGCCGGTCCAGCAGAGTTGATGTTGGAGGACCATCGCTTCAGTGCTGGTGGTCTTTGCTTCTTCCAGTACGCTGACGTTTGTCCGCCTGTCTTCACGAGAGATTTGCAGGATTTTCCGGAGGCAGCGCTGATGCAATCGTTCCAGGAGTTGCATGTGACATATGTAGACAGTCCACGTCTCGCAAGCATATAGCAGGGTTGGGAGGAAAATAGCTTTATGGACAAGCACCTTGGTCTCCCTACGGATGTCCCGGTCCTCAAACACTCTCTGCTTCATTCGGAAAAATGCTGCACTTGCAGAGCTCAGGCGATGTTGTATTTCGGTGTCGATGTTGACTTTGGTGGAGAGGTGGCTGCCAAGGGAGCGGAAATGGTCAACATTTTCTAATGTTACCCCATTAAGCTGTATCTCTGGCATTGGGGAGGGGATGGCTGGTGACTGTTGGAACAGCACTTTGGTTTTCTCGATGTTCAATGACAGGCCGAGCTGCTCGTATGCTTCTGCGAAGGTGTTTAGAGTGGCTTGTAGATCTTCTTCTGAATGTGCACAGACG
Organism: Anolis sagrei ordinatus; assembly: GCF_025583915.1. Taxonomy (NCBI): domain Eukaryota; kingdom Metazoa; phylum Chordata; class Lepidosauria; order Squamata; family Anolidae; genus Anolis; species Anolis sagrei. The sequence continues at coordinate 13,338,181 of NW_026844811.1, read as the reverse complement.
ACGTTGTCATCAGCATACTTGAGTTCTATAACAGATGTTGTTGTAACTTTGGTTTTGGCTTTCAGTCTGCTGCGGTTAAACAGCTTGCCATCTGTCCGATAGATGATTTCCACTCCGGTGGGAAGCTTCCCGTCAACAATTAATATATTACTGATGTGCTGTGGTAATAATATATTAATACCATAATATATTAGTTTTGTTGTTCATTCGTTCAGTCGTCTCCGACTCTTCGTGACCTCATATATTAGTATATGAGCCTTAAAGTGCAAAATATAAGTCATTTTCGTTGAAATTAAATTAATTCCATTCCAGAAAGCTTATTGCAGAAGCTATTATTATTATTATTGTATGTACTTTGTCAGAAGTCTTGCTACAACTCCATTCAGGTGTTACAAAATTACCTCAGGGAGCCATTCCTAACACTGCGCATGCGCGCGAGCCCGACTTCGCCTCCCAGAGCAACAGCTTTTCCCGCTCTTTTCTCCTCAGCGCAACTTTGGCCCCCATTGCGCATGCGCACCCTCCGCCGAACCTCTCCAGCCAGCGTTCGCTCGGGGACTCTACCTCCTTCTGAGCTCATCCTCCCTTCTGCGCCTGCGCGTTAGACCGCCCTTTTGGACCGTACCACCGTCAAACCATAGAAAGGGGGGGGAGTGTTCCGAATGGGTAGCTCTTTCCAGGCGAGACACGCCTCGAAAAATGTTTGGAAGTTACAATATATTTTCTGTATTACTCCTCAGTGCTTAAAGAGGATTATTCTTCCTCAGGGCTAACGGGTTTCCCACGCTTTGGAAAAATCACCCCCTACTCGAGCGGAGTGTGGTTCATTCCGAGCCCGTCGCTTCATCTTGACGCTTCGGAGAGGAAGGAGGGCGCCGCCATTTTGTCGGCAGGAGAGGAAACGGAGGCCTGGGCCCGGGGAAGCCTTTCTGGATTTCCTCACGTCGTCGCCGGTTATTTATCGTCCCTTTCCGGCCTCGGGCCACTGGTGAGCGAGAGCATTCGGGGTTTGCGAAGAGAGAGATCGGAGTAGGCCGCGGGAGGGCTTTGAGGCCTAGTTTAGTCGTAGTGAGGGCGTGAGGCCTACCTTGTGTGGCTTGGGGCTCAGGCTGTTCCTGTATTGCTTTCGCCTTACTATTTCAGCACCTTATTGTGGTTGTCATTGTGGCTTGGCACACAAACGTCTATGTCAGGATTGCTGTTTTGTTTTCGGACTTAATTATCTTTCAATTCCTCTTTATCTCTCCATACCGGGACTCACAATTAAAAACATTACAATACAACTTAAAATATACAATAATAAAACAATAACATCATTATATGCTATTATATATTATCAGTAGCGTTATAACTAATATGTTACTATGGTTATATTACAAAATATACAATAATAAAAACAGTATTATCATTGTATTGTCGAAGGCCCGAAAAAAAACCTACAAGAACCTAGTATTATCATTAATACTATTGTGTATCATCGGTAGTATTATTTATTTATTTATTTATCGTGTCATCCGCAACCAGAACATTGTATTACATTTCTGACAGAACAAAACAAACAGATAAAAACACACAAATTTTGCAAACTTGCAAACAATCCTATCTCATGAGCCAAAAGCTGATTAAATGTCCTTTGGTCAGTATCTGGCCCCTTGGAGTGCCTCTGGTGTTGTCGCAAGGAGGTCTTCCATGGTGCATGTGGCAGGGCTCAGGGTGCATTGCAGCAGGTGGTCTGTAGTTTGCTCTTCTCCACACTCGCATGTCGTGGATTCCACTTTATAGCCCCATTTCTTAAGGTTGGCTCTGCATCTGGTGGTACCAGAGCGCAGTCTGTTCAGCGCCATTTTCTGTGTGCCCAGAGGGGAGTCTCTCATTTGGTATCAGCCATGGATTGAGGTTCTGGGTTTGAGCCTGCCACTTTTGGACTCTCACTTGCTGAGGTGTTCCAGCGAGTGTCTCTGTAGATCTAAGAAAACTATTTCTTGATTTAAGTCGTTGACGTGCTGGCTGATACCCAAACGGGGATGAGCTGGAGATGTCTCTGCCTTGGTCCTTTCACTATTGGCTGCTACTTCCCGCCGGATGTCAGGTGGTGCAATACCGGCTAAGCAGTGTAATTTCTCCAGTGGTGTAGGGCACAGACAGCCTATGATAATGCGGCATGTCTCATTAAGAGCCACATCCACTGTTTTAGCGTGGTGAGATGTGTTCCACACTGGCCATGCGTACTCAGCAGCAGAGTAGCATAGCGCAAGGGCAGATGTCTTCACTGTATCTGGTTGTGATCCCCAGGTTGTGCCAGTCAGCTTTCGTATGATATTGTTTCTAGCACCCACATTTTGCTTGATGTTCAGGCAGTGCTTCTTGTAGGTCAGAGCATGGTCCAGAGTGACTCCCAGGTATTTGGGTGCGCTGCAATGCTCCAGTGGGATTCCTTCCCAGGTGATCCTCAGAGCTTGGGATGCTTGTCTGTTCTTAAGGTGAAAGGCACATGTCTGTGTTTTAGATGGATTAAGGATCAGTTGGTTTTCCCTGTAATAGGCAGTTAGAGCACCTAGAGCTTCGGTCCTCAAACTAAGGCCCGGGGGCCGGATGCGGCCCTCCAAGGTCATTTACCCGGCCCTCACTCAGGGTCAACCTAAGTCTGAAACGAAAGCACACAACAACAACAATCCTATCTCATGAGCCAAAAGCAGGCCCACACTTCCCATTGAAATACTAATAGTTTATATTTGTTAAAATTGTTCTTCATTTTAATTATTGTATTGTTTTAAAGTGTTTTTGCACTACAAATAACATATGTGCAGTGTGCATAGGAATTCATTCATTTTTTTTTTCAAATTATAATCTGGCCCTCCAACAGTTTGAGAGACTGTGACCTGGCCCTCTGTTTAAAAAGTTTGAGGACCCCTGACCTAGAGCTTCGGAGAGCTTCTGTTCAACCATCTCAAGCTCCCTGCTTGAGCGTTGATGGCACAATCATCAGCATAGATGAAACTCTCTGTCCCTTCTGGCAGTGACTGGTTATTTGTGTAGATGTTGAACATGGATGGAGCGAGCACGTATTATAATTAATGTATTAGTATTATTAATTAACATTATTTATTTACTGTATTTGTATTGTATGTTGTCTTTACTAATATAATATATTGTATATACATATAATATTAATAATATTATAATGCAATACAATTAATGCTAGTAATAATAAAATATAATTTAATTATATATTTACATTATATGTAGTATTACTAATAATATTACAATATATGGGTATAGTGCAATATATTATATATACACACACACACATATACAATTTATAATACTGATATTGTACTATGCGAATACAATATATCTTAGCTTCTTACATATATATAAAAATGCTCTGCATAATGAGTACCTTAAAAACAAAACAAAAAACCTTAAAAACAAAAAAAACCCGATGAACAAAATCACACCAAATTTGGCAACAACATGTCTCACAACCCAAGGAGTGACCATCACTCAAAAAATATGATTTTGTCATTTGGGAGTTGTAGTTGCTGGGATTTATAGTTTACTTACATTCAGAGCATTTCGAACTCCACCAATGATGGAATTGAATCAAACTTGGAACACACGACTCTCATGACCAACAGAAAATACTATAAGGGTTTGGTGGGCATTGACTTTGAGTTTGGGAGTTGTAGTTCGCCTCCATCCAGAGAGCACTGTGGACTCAAACAATGTGGGATCTGGACCAAACTTGGCACAAATATTCCATATGCCCAAATATGAACACTGATGGAGCTTGGGGGAAATAGACCTTGACATTTGGGAGTTGTAGTTACTGGGGTTTATAGTTCACGTACAATCAAAGAGCATTCTGAACCCCACTGACGACGGAATTGGGGCAAACCTCCCACACAGAACCCCCATGACCAACTAAAAATACTGTGTTTTCTGGTGGTCTTTGGTGACCCTTCTGACGCCTGGCTGCTTCCTTCCTGGGGAATCCTTTGTTGGGAGGTGTTAGCTGGCCCTGATTGTTTCCTGTCTGGAATTCCTCTGTTTTCTGAGTGTTGCATTTTATTTACTGTCCTGATTTTAGAGATTTTTTTTTTACATTTTTAATGTGTTTTATTTTTTAAAAAGAAAAAAAAGCCCCACAAAATCATGGCAATCGAGTTGGTTACTGTATTTGTGTGTCACAGTCTGTGTTTTGGGGAAATAACAGAAATATATCTTGTAAGCCACTCTGAGTCCCCTTCGAGGTGAGAAGGGCGGGATATAAATGTCGTTAAATAAATAAATTCCAACTGTATTGCACAGATAATTATGCTGGGCCAAATGCTTTCTCCCAAACTCAAGTTTTCACTTGTTTGTGAAATGACAGCAGGGAAGGGGCCCATTGACTCCCACTAGGGAGGAGGTTCTACAACTAAGGGGCCACCACTGAGAAGGCCCTGTCTCTCATCCCCACCAGTTGCACCTGCGAAGCTAGTGGGACCAAAAGCAGGGCCTCCCCAGAAGATCTTAACCTCCGTGATGGTTCATAGAGGGAGGTGCGTTGGGACAGGTAAGTTGTATGAACTTGCCATTCGGGATCTTTAGGAGAGAGAGGCTCTTCTCTCAGTCCCACCTCCCGTCTCAAGCTGGGTTGCTGGGAATGAGAGAGTGGGCCGCCTTGGTGGCTGCTCCTTCACTCTGGAACTCCCTTGGCTCCTTTCTTGCTGTCCTTATGGCAGCAGGCTAAAACCTTTTTATTCAGACAGGTGTTTAAAGATGAAGATGTTTAAGTCAGGGGGTGCTGTGGTTCTATATGATTTATGGTTTTAACTTGAATTGTTTTAAATATTAATTATGTGTAATACTGTTTTAATATTTGTTTATTTTAAGTTATATTGTAATACTTTTAATTTTGAGCTGCTTTGAGCCTCCGTGTGGCGAGAGAAGGCGGGATATAAGTAATCATAATTATGATGATGATTAACTGCATCTTTTCATCTTTCACATCTGGAAGCACCATCACGGCGGAGATGTCGGAGTACATCCGGGTGACGGAAGACGAGAGTGAGGAGCCCATCGAGATCCCGTCTGAGGATGATGGGACGGTGCTTCTCTCCACCGTCACGGCTCAGTTTCCCGGGGCGTGTGGCTTGCGGTACAGGAACCCCGTGTCACAGTGTATGAGAGGAGTCCGGTTGGTGGAAGGCATTCTGCACGCCCCGGATAATGGCTGGGGAAATCTCGTCTACGTTGTGAATTATCCCAAAGGTGTGTGATCAGAGGTTTCCTGTCAGTTAGTTGATAGATCCAAAAACCTGTACAGTTGGTCCCCGAGTTACAAACACCTGACTTACTAAACAACGCCTAGTTAAGAACAGGAGTGAGACAACAGGAAGTGAGAGAAATCTTATATGGTATTATTATTATATTTTTATAAAATTACATTAATTGAGGTATCAGTAGGTTAAATGTTTTTGAATATTTACATAAACTGTAATTTAAGATAAGACTACCCAACTCTGATTAAGCCATTATCCTAACCTTTTTCAATGTAAATGTCCTTAAGTATCCTTCCAATAATAATAGAGAGTAAAATAATAAATGGAATAATAATAAAATAATGGAAACGGAATAACAGTAATAGAGTGAAATAATAAATCTAATAATAGAGTAAAATAATGGAAATGGAATAACAATAATAGAGAAAAATAAATATAATGGAGTAAAATAATAAATGGAATAATAACAATAATAGAGAAAAATAATAAATGGAATAATAATAAATAGGGTAAGATAATGCATGTAATAAAATAGTAATAATAAAAATATTGTAAATATAATAATATTAAATACACTAAAATAATAAATGGAATAAAAATAATGACAGAGTAAAGTAATAAATAACTGACTTGAGTATAAGCCAAGGGGGCTTTTTCAGCCTCAAAAGGGCTGAAAAACCCAGCTTATACTTAAGTATATATGGTAATCGAGCATTTTACATTACGTTTAACCCCACTTCCCAAAACCCTCTAAATGATATTCAAAAAATGGTTACGTGGGGGGCATGAGTCCTTGGACCAAGTTATACTGGTTAGACTCCAGTGTGACATGTCTTCCTAGAAATTTCAGTTGCTGATAATTTAGTACAGAAAATCCTTGTTTGAATAAAAATGCCTTAACCAGATGTTGGGAGCAAAGTAGCATTGACTTCTCCGTGCTGATGGTCATATCCCTTTAGACAACAAGAGGAAAATGGATGAGACAGATGCCTCCTCGGCTGTCAAAGTGAAACGAGCCGTGCAGAAAACCTCTGATCTGATTGTATTGGGCCTTCCCTGGAAGACAACAGAACAGGATTTGAAGGAATATTTCAGCACATTTGGAGAGGTTCTCATGGTGCAGGTATTTATCTTTTTGTGTTTATGATTCTAATCTCCTTCATAAAACTTTGGATGTTATTGCTGGGCATGAAGCACTGAAATTGGTCTCCTCGTACTTTGGTTTGCATTTAATTTGGAGGAAAGAATAATAATAATACTAATATATTATAATTATATATTTTATATTACATGTAATATTACTAATTATATTACAGTATAATATTATAGTACAATATAGTAATATATAATATTAATATTGTGCTATGGTAATAATATAATATATTTACATTTTACTTGTAAGCCACTAATAATATAATATATTGTATGTATATATATATATCTTGTAAGCTGCTCTGAGTCCCCTTTGGGGTGAGAAGGGCGCCATATAAATGTCATAAATAAAGAAATAAATATTCCTTCCAGGGATTTATTTATTTCTTTATTTACGACATTTCTATGCCACCCTTCTCACCCCGAAGGGGAGTCAGAGCAGCTTACAAGATATATATACATACAATATATTAAATTATTAGCATAGTACAATATCAGTATTATTTTATTTTATTCTATATTGTACTATACCATTATATTGTAGTACTAGCTGCCCCCTGCCACGCGTTGCTGTGGCCCAATCTGTGTGTATGTTCTTTGTGTGTGTGTGTGTGTATATTTATGTATATGTGTGTTTGCGTGTGTGTGTGAGTGATTTTGCACATTTATTTATTTATTTATTACATGCGTTGTAATGTAATTTTTATTTTTTGGCTTTTTAAGTCTCTTCTGCTGTGTTTGTCAGTGTTTTTATGACTGATGGTCACTCATTGGCCTGATACGCATATTGTGTCCAAATTTGGTGTCAATTTGTCCAGTGGTTTTTGAGTTATGTTAATCCCACAAACAAACATTACATTTTTATTTATATAGATTATTAGTAATATTACATGTAATATAAAATATATAATTACAATATATTATTAGTATTGTGTTACATTATATTATAAATATTATATGTATATACAATATATTATATTTAGCCAGACATTCAAGCAGCATTTGTTGGATGTTGATGATAGCTTCTTTAAACATGCACAGTTTGCGTCCTTAATATCCTTACTGAAATAATCACCAAACTATTAGCCTCCCTGTAATACAAAGAAATACTTTCCCTTCTATTAGTTAGATGCAATGGCTCTTGATAGGTGACGTTTGATGGGAGTTGGTCTCTAAGCAGCAACAGTTTGCTAGAAGATGCAAAGTGTGATGAGAACATCATCCGAACACTTGAATACTAGTGCACTTTAATTCAAGTATGGACCATTAGTATGGAGTCCCATTACATAATTTCATTTACCTTCTTGCAATCCTAGGTAAAGAAAGACATCAAAACTGGCCACTCAAAGGGCTTTGGTTTTGTAAGATTCACAGACTATGAAACCCAGGTGAAAGTCATGTCTCAGCGCCACATGATAGACGGAAGATGGTGTGACTGCAAACTCCCAAATTCTAAGGTACTTTATATGGCTTTCCCTCCGCTCCTTAAATATGTCACTCTAGTTATGTAGTGTTCCAAAAATTAGATTATCTGCAGTTGGAAATACATTGGTTTGTGATCCAAAGTCCTGTGCTGACATTAGATCCTAATGCCTCGTGGAGCTCTGATTGAAATGTCTCTATCAGGGGTCCACAAACTTTTTAAACAGAAGGCCTCAAACTGTTGGAGGGCTGGATTATAATTTGAAAAAAAATGAATGCATTCCTATGCACAGTGCACGCATCTTATTTGTAGTGCAAAAAACACTTTAGAACAATACAATAATTAAAATGAACAATTTTAACTAATATAAACTTATTAGTATTTCATTGGGAAGTGTGGGACTGCTTTTGGCTGATGAGATAGGATTGTTGTTGTTGTTGTTGTTGTTGTTGTTGTTGTTGTGTGCTTTCAAGTCTTCAGACTTAGGTTGACCCTGAGCGAGGGCCGGGTAAATGACCTTGGAGGGCTGTATTCGGCCCGTGGGCCGTAGTTTGAGAATCCCTGGTCTATATGAATTCAACCAAAAATTTTTTTTAATTTTATTTTATTTACAACATTTCTATGCCACCCTTCTCACCGCGAAGGTGACTCAGAGCGACTTACAATATATATATATACATAAAATATATTATATTATGAGCATAGTACAATATCAGTATTATATATTACCACATTGTACTATACCATTATATTATTAGTAATATTACATTATAATATTATAAATATATGTTTTAATGTTATATTATATTATTAATAAAGCACAGGAGACTATGGAACTGTCTTCTGCCCCCCTCTCTCTTCACTGACCAGAGCAGCAGGGGCTCCCAATTGATTACATAGGCAGGAGACAAAATACCTTAAAGGTGACGGCACTCCATGCAGTCATGCCAGCCACATGACCTTGGAGGAGTCTACGGACAACGCCAGCTCTTTGGCTTAGAAATGGAGGTGAGCACCAACCCTCCAGGGGAAAACCTTTACCGACCTTAAACTTTAGACGGCACAATTCCAGGACTGGTATATGATTTCTGTAGTTAGTCACCACCTGCTTAGTTTTGAAATCTTATTTCCTACCTATTAATTATGTTATATATTCCTATGTCTAACTTTGGCTTCGGTGTGTGGGTTATTACAAAGTAGGAGCCCCTGGTGGTGCTCGGGTTAAACCGCTGAGCTGCTAAACTTGCCGAAAGGTCAGTAGTTTGTGGAGAGCAAGGTGAGCTCCCACTGTTAGCCCCAGCTTCTGCCAACCTAGCAGTTTGCAAACATATGAATGTGAGTAGATCAATAGGTACCACTTCGGTGGTAAAGTAACGGTGTTCCATGCAGTCATGCTGGCCACATGACCTTGGAGGTGTCTATGGACAACGGCGGCTCTTCAGCTTAGAAATGGAGATGAGTCCCAGAGGCAGACGCGACTAGACTTAATGTTACCTTTAGGAGCTTCGTATTAACATACATCTTTTGTTCTGCATTGGTACCAGCAAAGTCCAGACGAACCTTTGCGTAGCAGGAAGGTGTTTGTTGGGCGATGCACCGATGACATGACGGCAGACGAGCTCCGTCAGTTTTTTTCGCAGTATGGAGAAGTGGTCGATGTCTTCATTCCCAAACCCTTCAGAGCTTTTGCCTTTGTGACATTTGCTGATGATCAGGTATCTGTCCAAAATGCCCTGGATATTTCCCCTGTTTGTGAATAATTTCTCATTGCGTGTGCATGGCTTGTGGAAAGTGGGCAGGGAGAAGTTTTTCTCTATGTTTCATAATAATAATAATAATCTTTATTTATGCCCCGTCACCATCTCCCCAATGGGGAATCGGGGCGGCTAACATGAGGCCAAGCCCAAAAATGCAATACAACACAATGGAATGCAGAAAACAAAAATTACATCAGAAAATAATCACAATAGCAAAGTAAAATAATAAAGCAACTTCACACAAAATAAAATCAAACAGGATGGGAAGGCCAAAATGATAAAATAATAAAATGATAATAAAATAAGAAAACCCTGGGTGAGATAGGAATAAAAATATGTAAGTGAGGGAAGCCCAAGAATGATAAAAACAATAGGGCAAATGCCACGATATAAATCATATATCAAGCCTGGTAAATAAATCCAGACATGTTATTAGCCAATAAACAGATTGCTGAAGGATGTTTGCTCGGCCCTTATGGGGCATTGAGTGTTGAAAGGAGGCTCAGGGGAATTGCCGTATAAATACATTAATACATGTAGATACACACAAAACAAAAGCCAGGAAATTGGGTGGGTTTGAAAGAGAGCCATACAAACAAGGACATGAAATACATCTCCTTTCTCTCCTTGTCTCCCTTTTGCTTGGAAAAGAAAACACACTCTTCAGGGAGGGGAAGATGAGAGAGAAATCTATATAAATAAAAATGTAATGTTCGTTTGTGGGATTAACAGAACTCAAAAACCACTGGGGGAATTGGCACCAAATTTGGACACAAGACACCTAACAACCCAATGTATGTCCTTCACTCATAAAAACACTGAAAAACAGCAGAAGGGATTGAAAAAGCCCCCAAAAGCTAAATGATGAAAATCTAAATGACAATACAGAAAAAAGGAAAGAAAGAGGGACGGAAGGGGGGTAAAGAAAGAAAGAAACAAAGAAAGGAAAATGGAAGCAAAGAGAGAAGGAAGGAAGGAAAGAAAGGGTAGAGAAGGAAGAAAGGAGAGAAAGGAAAAGGGAAAGAAAAAAGAGAAGGAAGGAAAGAGGGAGGGAAGGAAGGGGGGAAGATGTAGAGAAAGAGGGAGGGAAGGAAAGAGAGAAGGAAGAAAAGAGAGACGGCAGAAGAGAAAGAAAAGGGGGAAGGAAGGAAAGAAGAGAAGGAAAGACGGGAAGGAAAAAGGAAGTGAAGGAAGGAGAGAAAGAGGGAAGGTTGGTCACAGCAACGCGTGGTGGGTACAGCTAGTCTATATAAATAAAAATGTAACGTTCATTTGTAGGATTAGCATAAGTCAAAAACCACTGGGCGAATTGACACAAAATTTGGACACAAGACACCTATCAGGCCAATGAGTGACCATCACTCATAAAAACTGAAAAAACACAGCAGAAGGGACTTAAAAGCCAAAAAAACCAAAAACTACATGTGCAAAGCCACATACTGTATATACTCGAGTATAAGCCGACCTGAATATAAGCCGAAGCACTCAATTTTACCACAAAAAATTGGGAAAACATATTGACTCGAGCATAAGCCGAGGGTGGGAAATGCAGCCACTACAGGTAAATTTCAAAATAAAAATAGATACTAATAAAATTACATTAATTGAGGCATCAGGAGGTGAAATGTTTTTAATATTTACATAAAACTGTAATTTGAGATAAGACTGCCCAACTCTGATTAAATCATTACATATCTTCAATGTAAATGTACTTATGTATCCTTCCAACAATAATAAAGAGAGTAAAATAATAAATATAATAATAATAATAAAGTAAAATAATGGAAATGCAATAATAACAGTAATAATAGAGTAGAATAATAAATATAATAAGAGGAGATAGATAGCCATGTATAAATATGTGAGAGGAAGCCACAGGGAGGAGGGAGCAAGCTTGTTTTCTGCTTCCTTGGAGACTAGGATGCGGAACAATGGCTTCAAACTACAAGAAAGGAGATTCCATCTGAACATGAGGAAGAACTTCCTGACTGTGAGAGCTGTTCAGCAGTGGAACTCTCTGCCCCGGAGTGTGGTGGAGGCTCCTTCTTTGGAAGCTTTTAAACAGAGGCTGGATGGCCATCTGTCAGGGGTGATTGGAATGCAATATTCCTGCTTCTTGGCAGAATGGGGTTGGACTGGATGGCCCAGGAGGTCTCTTCCAACTCTATGATTCTATGATTCTAATAATAATAAAGTAAAATAATAAATGTAATAATAATCCTAAATAGTGTAAAATAATAAATGTAATAATAATAGGGTAAAATACTGTAAATGTAATAATAATAAAGAGTAAAATAATACATGAAATAAAAATAATACTAATAACAGAGTAAAATAATAAATAACCTTGACTCGAGTATAAGCCAAGGGGAGCTTTTTCAGCCTAAAAAAGGGGCTGAAACTAGGCTTATACTCGAGTATATACAGTATATAACCACACAAAACACATATACACAGACTGGGCCACAGCAACGCCTGGAAGGGATGGCTAGTATATCATATATTGCAAGCAATGGTCTCCAGGCTCCACTGACTGGCTTGACCCCATGATGAGCCGAGAAAACTGGGCTTATCTTTGAGTATATACGTTAAGTTAGGGAAAGCTAGTTCTCTGGATCCAGAACCTTGTTTTGTTTTACTCCTGGGCTGCCAAGCAATGGTTTGTTTACAAAATCTCTGCATCATAGTAACCTAGTTGAGCAAGGAGCTGTATTAATTGCAGTTGAGATTAGTCATGGGTCCGGTATTAGTGTTATCCATTTATTTCGTGTTTCCGTTTCGTACCATCCATTCGGATGTCACGAAGCGGTACAACCCCCTTTGTTACTGAAGCTTAGAAATGTTAACTGCATCTTATGTAAGACAGTGAGTTTCTAAAGGGACCAAATGGCCGCTTGTATAAAGCAGGAACAGTATGAGGTATAGTGCTTTCGAAATGAAAATCATTCCGTCGCTCCAATTTTTAGGATAAGCAAACTCCCCATTACTGCAAGGGGAACAATATTACTTGGGAGGTCGTTATTGTGTTCTCCAAATTAAGCCCTGTAGACTAAATAGTTGCTGTTGTTTTAAAGCAGTGTTTCTCAACCTTCCTAATGCCGCAACCCCTTAATACAGTCCCTCATGTTGTGGTGACCCCCAACCGTAACATTACTTTGCTGTAATTTTGCTACTATTATGAATCGTAATCTAACTATTTCCATTGCTACTTCATAACTGTAATTTTGATTCTGTTATGAATTGTAATGTAAATATTTTCGTTGCTGTTTCTATTGTTCGCGTTTTTGGTTTGCATTCGTTTTCTCCTTACTGTAATTGTTGTTTGGGCTTGGCCTCATGTAAGCCACTCTGAGTCCCCATTGGTGGAGTTTGGGGAAAATAGACTTGACATTTGGGAGTTGTAGTTGCTGGGATTTATAATTCACCTACAATCAAAGAGCATTCTGAACTCCACCAACGATGGAATGGAACCAAACTTGGCACACCGAGCTCCTATGACCAACAGAAAATACTGGTTTTCATAGGCATTGACTTGAGTTTTGGTGACCTTGAGTTTTGGAGTTGTAGTTCACTTACATTTAAAAGAACTGTGGACTTCAACAATGATGGCTCTCGACCAAACTTGGCACGAATACTCAATATGCCCAAATGTGAACACTGGTGGAGTTTGGGGAAAATAGACCTTGACATTTGGGAGTTGAAGTTGCTGGGATTTATAGTTCATCTACAGACCACTTTTTCCATCGGCTCACTTTGGTTGGGATTCAATGTTTACTTTTAAGCTCTTTTTTGTATTTATATATGAATTATTGTATGTTTACTTTTAAGCTTTTTTATTGTATTTCTATTTGAATTACTTCTAAGCTTGTTATTGTATTTATACTCGAATTATCTCATGTTTATTATTGTATGTTTAAATTGATATGTTATGTTTATTATTATATGTGTAATGCGGCATTGTATGCCATGGATTGTAAGCCACCCTGAGTCCCCCACTGGGGTGAGAAGAGTGGGGTATAAATGTAGAATAATAATAATAATAATAATAATAATAATAATAATAATAATAATGAGGGTTCTGAACTCTACCAATGATAGAATTGGGCCAAACTTCCCACCAAGAACCCCCATAACTAACAGAAAATATTGTGTTTTCTGATGGTCTTTGGTGACCCCACTCACCCCCCAGGTTGAGAAACATTGTTTTAAAGTTCTTTGCACATATAATTCTCTTCTCTGTCTCCTGTTTACAAAGTTACTCAGTCTCCCTTCCTTTTTTCTTACAGGTTGCCCAGTCCCTTTGTGGCGAGGACTTGATCATAAAAGGAATCAGCGTCCATATATCCAATGCTGAACCTAAGCATAGTAACAGTAGACAACTAGAAAGAGGTGGAAGATTTGGTGGTAATCCAGGAGGCTTTGGGAATCAGGGGGGATTTCCTAATCGGGGCGGAGGTGGAGGCGGAGGAGGGCTGGGAAACAACCAGGGGAGTAACATGGGGGGCGGAATGAACTTTGGGACGTTTAGCATCAACCCCGCCATGATGGCGGCGGCTCAGGCAGCGCTCCAGAGCAGCTGGGGGATGATGGGCATGCTAGCCAGCCAGCAAAACCAGTCTGGGCCTTCCGGGAACAACCAACCCCAAGGCAATATGCAGAGAGAGCAGAACCAGGGGTTCAGTTCAGGGAGCAATTCCTATGGGAGCTCCAACTCGGGCGCAGCGATCGGGTGGGGCTCATCAAACACAGGCTCTGGCAGCGGGTTTAATGGCGGTTTTGGCTCAAGCATGGATTCCAAATCGTCTGGCTGGGGCATGTAAACAACGTAATACTGATTCTGTGGTGGGAAATCAGATTCCCGCCCTTCCCCTTAGAGCTCCTGGTAAGTATATAATAACATGCATATACTAAAAAAAGAATAAATAAACAAACAGACAGGAGTCGGGAGGGGGATCCAAATCAATTTGTTCAGCGTGTAGTATATTTCGACAGTATTTTTGACACTTTTTTTTCTTTTGTAAGGAAGAGGAAAGGAAAAAAAAGAGAAAAGATTAAATGGAATTTTATAGTTTTTTTCTTACCATGAGTTAGGAATATGGGAGTGGTTTGGAAGTGAACTGTTTTGCCTGATTTGGTAAACGACGCGCTGCAATTTGGATTAGGGATTTGTAAAAAGAAAAAAGAGAAAAATATCTTAAAATTCCTCATTTTGCATGTTTCGAAAATGCAAGCCATTTTTCAGAAACTGCATCCTTTTTTTTTTTTTTTGGAAAATTAATTTGATCCCCCCGCCATAAGAATTTTTCTCTCTCTCTCTTTCTCTCCCTCCCTGTTTTCCCCCCAAAATGTCCCGTGCGGAGAATGCAATGTTGGTGTCGGCTTCTTTTCCTTTTAACACTGTCTTCCCCTCCTCATACTAAAAAAAAGTACGGTATGAAGACCTCATTTAAATCCTTGCCGCTCATCTCATTTCCAAAAACAAAACATGTGTTTGGAAGAAGCACGTCAAAAAAAAAATCAAAACACACTCAAAAAAACAAAAAGCCTGCCTTAGGAAATACTCCATGCTTTCCTCATCCAAGACTCCTTCCATCACGCTGCACATTCTACTACGTCTTAAGACGGTGGGTGTTCCATTTTTTATCCGCTACTCTTTTTTTTTTATTTCATGGAGAGTCGTACTCAACGCTATGAACGCAAGGCTTGTGAGATGGAAACCGGAAAGGCTTGTCTGAACTTTTTGGAGACCTTTGTGTGGGCTTCGATTGGTGTTGCCGAGGAATGAGAGGGCTTGGTATGTGCGAGAAAGAAAGAAAGAAAAAAAAAGGAAGGAGGCGCATGCAGAGAGAGACTTGGTGGTGCATTATGGGATATATAATATTTTTTTTGGTCCCCCCTTGGCACGATGTCCCTCGATCCCGTGGCTTTTTTGGTGAGAGAGTGTGCGGAGCGCAATGGGAGCGGACGTACGAGTGTTTTTTTGTTTTTTCTCTTGGCGTTCAGACGGACATCCCAATCTGGAAGAACTTAAAGGGGGACGTAGTGGGAGGGGGTGTTTTTTTTACTTAGTTAACCAATTAGTTGAATGTGTTAAGTGACAAGAATATCTGTAATACTTTTTTTTCCCTCCTTTATGTCAACTCTGCTGTGAATGCTGTATGGTGTGTGTTCCTTTCTGTTCAATGATCCTGTAAGTGTGGTAACGTGACTTGACGGTGGGGCTTTTTGGACGGGGGCGTCTGGCTCGGCGGGGCGTTTTGCGGACCTTTTGTGGCAAAGCACTCTCCTGAGCTCAGAGGTTCCCTTTTGTGGGTGGAAGTTTCTCTGTCTGTAAGATATCCATATGAATGCTGTTTGCTGCAGTTCTGTGTTTGGATGCTTTTTATAAGATTTGTCAATGTAGGAAATTCTTAAATAAAACCGATTTAAGTAATATTTGTGTGTGTTTGAAAGCCCCCCCCCCCCCAAATGCAATGAGTTCATAGCTGTTTTTGGGGAAAATGCATTTTTTAATTGGGTGAAAACTGTAAACATGTCTTTGTTTTTTAGTTTGCCTCTTTCATTGGTGTACTTGACACTCAATAGCTCAGATCCAGTCCCATCTTCATAGCGTTTTTGTGCAACACACATCTGAAATCTGGCTCTGCCAAATGAGGTACCCCTTTTCTGTTGAACAATTCCATTTAGGGTGCTAGGGGCCGTTCCGCACAGCCCTATATTCCAAAATATCAAGGCAGAAAATCCCACATTTTCTGAGTGTGGGCTAAGATAACCCAGGTCCTTCCACACAGCTCTATATCTCAGGATATCAAGGCAGAAAATCCCATATTATCTGAATGTGGACTAAGATAACTCAGGGCCCTTTCACATAGCTTTATATCCCAGGATATCAAGGCAGAAACATCAGGAGAGAATGCTTCTAGAACATGGCCATACAGTCCGAAAAACCTACAACAGCCCAGTTGTCGTTCACCTGCGTCCAGAGAGCGCTGTGAACTCAAGCAATGATGGATCTGGACCAATATTTATTTATTTATTTGCGACATTTATATGCCGCCCTTCTCACCCTGAAGGAGACTCAGAGCGGCTTACAGGATATATATACATACAACATATTAAATTATTAGCATAGTACAATTTCAGTATTATATATTACTATATTGTACTACACCATTTTATTCTAATATAAGTAATATTACATGTAATATAAAATATGTAATTATATTATTAGTATTATATTGTATTACATTATAATATAAATATTATTTGTATATACAATATATTATTAGATTTGGCTTGGATGACTAGGACGGTTTTAAGTGGTGTATTTTAATATTTTGATAAATGTTTTTAATGTTTATGTGTGTATATAAGAATTGGAGTCCCGGCATTGAATGTTTGCCGTATATATGCTGTGCTCTGCCCTGAGTCCCCTTCGGGGTGAGAAGGGCGGAATATAAATGTTTTAAATAAAATGATAAATAAATAAAATCCCACAATATCTGCTTTGAACTGGGTTATCTTGAGTCCGCATTCAGATAATATGGGATTTTTTGTCTTGATATCCTGGGATAAAAGGCTGTGTAGAAGGGCCCCCAGTTCAAAGCAGATATTGTGAGATTTTCTGCTTTGATATTCTGGGATATAGGGCTGTGTGGAAGGGTCGTAGGAGGTGGAGAGCCCATACTTTCTTTAGGCCTCCGTTATAGAACCTCTTTATTGCATTCTCTAGATTACCGAAAGGGTGGCACACTGAGTGGCTGGCCCAGCTCATTTAGGTACGGGAAACAACCAAAGCCAAACAAAGTGTTAAGTTTTCCTGTGTTTATGATCAGGGCCAACAACATCATGGATTTAGTAACTAAATACCGTATATACGCGAGTATAAGCCAAGGCACCTAATTTTACTACAACAGCCTGGGAAAACTTATTGACTTAAGTATAAGCCGAGGGTGGGAAATGCAGCAGTTACTGGTAAATTTCAAAAATAAACTGGGGTGGGGTGGTTGAAAAAGTGGAGAAATGAGGTGGAAAGGGGGTAGCTGGAAAAGTAGAACGGATTGGAGTGGGAAGGGGAAACAACTGAGGTGTGAAATGGGGGCTGGAAACTAGGAAATGTTGGGATGGAAAGGGGGGTGGAAAAGTGGGAAAGACTAGTTTATAAACTTGAGTGTGAAGGGGGGTTGGGAAAAGGTGGGGAAATTGGGGTGGGAAAGAGGAGCAGCTGGAAAAGGTTGGGGTGAAAAAAAAGAAAGATTGCAAAATGAGCAAAATTGGGGTGCAAAAGGGGACTGGAAAGGTGGAAAGATTGGAGTGGGAAGGGGGCAAATGGAGAAATGGGAAAGATTGAGGTGTGGAAGGGGACTGGGAAAGATGGATGAGAAAGGGGCTGGGAAAGTGGGAAACTGCAATGGGAAAAGATACAAGACTGAAATGGGAAAGTGGCTGGAACCTGGGAAAGGCTGGAATGGAAAGCGAGCTGGAAAAGTTGGAGAGAGGAGCTGGGGATAGTAAAGACTGGGAAGACTGGGGTGGGAAAGGGGTGCTGGAAAGGGGGAAGTTGGAAGGACTGAGGAGAGGAAGGTGTGTGGCCTCTCCTCTTCTCTTGGCATAGCAACCCAGCTGAGTCACTGTGCTGAGAGGATAGAAAAGAAAGGCATATGTGGGGAGAGGAAGTCGTGTGCTAGGAGGAGAGAAAAGTGAGGAGGAGAGGAAGGCGAGTGTGAGCAGGAGAGGAAGGCGCGTGTGAGGGGGAGAAGAAGGTGCGTGCAGGGAGCTGAGCAAGGTGACCGAGGAGGAGAGGAAGGCGTGTGCGAGGAGATGAAGGTGCGTGCAAGGAGGAGAGGAAGGCAAGCGAGGAGGAGAGGAAGTGTGCAAGGAGGAGAGGAAGGCGCGGAGAGAAAGGCGTGCGAGGAGGAGAGGAAGGCGTGCAAGGAGGAGAGGAAGGCAGTGCGAGGAGGAGATGAAGGTGAGCGAGGAGAGGAAGGCACATGCAAGGAGGAGAGGAAGGCGTGTGCGAGGAGAGGAAGGTGTTTGCAAGGAGGAGAGGAAGGGTCCTGCAAGGAGAGGAAGGCGTGCAAGGAGGAGAGAAGGCGCGTGCAGAGGAGAGGAAGGCGCATGCAAGGAGGAGAGGAAGGTGCGCGTGGTGGGAAGAGAGGAAGGTGAGCGAGGAGAGGAAGGCTGGTGCGAGGGGGAGAAAACGAGAGGGGAGAGGAAGGCGCGTGTGAGGAGAGAGGAAGGTGAGCGAGGAGAGGAAGGCTGGTGCGAGGGGGAGAAGGCGCATGCGATGAGGAGAGGAAGGCACAAACTCCCCTCCCCTCGACACAGCGGCCCAGCTGAATTTCTCTGCAGAGAACTGAGGGTCCTGGTCGGAAAGTGTGAGGCTGAAAGAAGGGCTTATTTCAGCCCCATGCCTACCCACCAAGACTCTTGCTCAAGTATAATCTGGGGGGACTTTTTCAACCTAAACAAAGGGCTGGAAAACTAGTCTTAGATTCATGTATATACAGTAATTGTTAAACTGCTAGAGCAGTGGTTCTCAACCTGGGGTCCCCAGATGTTTTTGGCCTACAACTCCCAGAAATCCCTGCCAGTTTACCAGCTGTTAGGATTTCTGGGAGTTAAAGGCCAAAAACATCTGGGGACCCCAGGTTGAGAACCACTGTGCTAGAGTCATTCCCCCCCCCCCCTCGGTTTATACTCGAGTGGATACGTTTTCCCTGTTTTTGTGGTAAATTTAGGTGCCTTGGCTTATACTCGCCTATGTACGGTAAATTATGTCCCTGCCAAATAACGAGGAGCTTGCAGTGTATTATTGTGTGCTTACCTTGGCTTGGTGTTCACTGCTCACATCCAGTCTTGACACCCCGAATCCTGGCTCTCAGTGTAAAACAAATCTCTGTGTTTTCCTGAGGAGGACTATTGGTTAATCAATTGCTTAGCCTTTTCTGCACCTAAATCAGATCCATTGCCAAACTGTATACCATCTGAATTTTGCATTTTAGCATTTGCACTAATCCCCGCTACTGCTTCTGAGTAACACTTAATATGGTATTCTCGGATCTCCCAAGCCACCCCAGGAAGGATCACGAGGGTAAGTTGTATACATCACCAGCATGGTTTCAATACTTTCTTTCAGCTTGTTTTGATTTATTTTCCCTTCTTAAAGTGTAAGACCAACTCTCAGCAGAAGGGGAAACGGGGTACCTTAATGCTGTAAAGTATGTGAAGGGTTCGATGCTCCCCTTCCTCGCATCCTTGAGTATATTAGAAATGTTTTCAAACATTATTCATATCTCGCATTTCCTTCATTAGTGTTTAAAGTGAGCTAATAAAAGGCATTGTCATAACTTGATTGTCTGGAGTCGTGTTTTGCTTGAGCTTTCCGTAGGCCCACATCGATGGCCCTAATGCAATTTAAAGTGGATGAATAAGGAACACAGTCAGTTTGCCACTCTTAGAAGGATCGCCTTGCTAATGAGCTTCATTTAGTAATAAACAGCATAGTAATTTAACCGAGGCCCTGTGTGAGCAAATGTGTTGTGTGTTTTGGTTACCTGCTGAGCGTCTCTTAATTACGGAGGCTTTGCTACTCAAATAGATGTAATGTTGACGATTTCCCTCTTACAGTCCAAATTTGTGTGGGTGTGAATTGAATCCCAGAGCACATTGGTCTCAGCAGTTGCAAATATAATGTTGCAGCTGACTGAACAGCGCTTCACGGGGGGTCTTGTCCTGTTCTTCTGAGTTGTATGCATCTGTGCTTTCTTTGTATAGCTGTTTCTGACTGTCAATACAGACTCCTTATAAGATCAAAAGGGAGCCGCGGTGGCACAATGGGTTAAACCCTTGTGCCGGCTGAACTGCTGACCTGAAGGTTGGCAGTTCGAACCTGCAAGACGGGGTGAGCTCTCGCCTGTCAGTCCCAGCTTCTCAGACTGGGACATGAGAGATGCCTCCCACAGGATGGTAACCCTTCCGGGCATCCCCTAGGCAACATCCTTACAGACAGCCAATTCTCTCACACCAGAAGGACTGCTGACCGAAAGATCGGTGGTTCAGATCTGGGGAGTGGAGTTTGCTCTTCTCTGCCAGCCCCAGCTTCCCATGCAGGGACATAAGAAAAGCCTCACACATCCGGGCATTTCCTGGGCAATGTCCTTGCAGACAGGCAATTCTCTCACACCAGAAGGACTGCTGACAGAAAGGTCAGTGGTTTGAATCCAGGATGCGGAGTGAGCTCCCATCAATCAGCCCCAGCTTCTCATTCAGGGACATGAGCAACGTCCTTGCAGACAGCCAATTCGCTCACACCAGAACGGCTGACCAAAAAGTCAGCGGTTCAAATCCGGGAGACGGCGTGAGCTCTCATCTGTCTGCCCCAGCTTCTCAATTGGGGACGTGAGAAATGCCTCCCACAGGATGGTAACATCCGGGTGTCCCCTGGGCAACGTCCCTGCTGACAGCCAATTCTTTCACTCCAGAAGGACTGCTGACCGAAAGATCAGCGGTTCGAATGCAGGATGCAGAGTGAGCTCCCGTCTATCAGCCCCAGCTTCTCATTCAGGGACATGAGAGAAGCCTCCCACTGGATGGTAACACATCCGTGTGTCCCCTGGGCAACATCCTTGCAGACAGCCAATTCTCACACAACAGAAGGATTTCTGACCGAAAGGTCGGTGGTTCAAATCCAGGGAGCAGGGTGAGCTATTGTTTTTTAGACCCAGCTTCCCATGCAGGGACATGAGAAAAGCCTCACACAGTATAATAACACATCCAAGTGTCCCGATAGGCAACGTCCTTGCAGACATCCAATTCTCTCACATCAGAAAGACTGCTGACTGATACTCTCCATCCACTGCATTCCCTGCATCAACCCAGTTTGTAACTATATCAAAAAAGAAATCAGATTTGTCTGGTATGACTTGTTTTTGACTAATATTTCGTTTCTAAGTGTTTGCAGACCACTTTGGTAATGATCTTTTCCAGAATCTTGCTAGGACCTGTTCCCAAGTAGGTACCCTGTTTTCCCAAAAATAAGACATCCCCTGAAAATAAGACCTAGTAAAGATTTTGCTGAATTGCTAACCCCCCCCCCCCCAAAGTAAGACCTAGCAAAGTAGCCAGGTACTTGAGAGCCCTTATTTTTTGTGGCCCTGTGTGTGAGGGCCACTATATTTGTTATATACTGACAACTACTGTACAGTATATAATAAATTTCCTTTCTTTTGTTCAACAACAAATGTGACTTTTTCAGGGATATGGGGTATATGTAGAATTGTGGCATTCCGATTACTTGCGTTGCAATAGAGGAATGTATTATTTTATTGGAATAACATCATTCCTAAGAATTGCGTGCAATGGTGTCTTCAATCCATGAGATGTAATTCATGACTTTAGTGTACACGCCATACAGCCCTGCAGCCCCGCACTCCAACCCCCAGGACACAACACCACCAACAAACCACGTCCTGGTGTCCAAATCAAAAAATACTAATGAGCCACCGCTATCTCCGCTGCAAGAATCGTTTCCCCCGTGGTCGTACCCGGCACAAAGCATATTTTCCGTCAGGACTAGTGGCTTCCCCTCCAAGCTATGGCCGGCGTAGGCAGCTTTACACTTCTTGGGATCCACAACGGGTAGCTCAGTATACAACAATAAAGGGGACTGCCTCCTTTTCTCGGTTTTCCCCCACCCAGCCACCACTCCGATGTCGCTCGTGTTCACGTGGAATCTGCCGCTTCTTCCTGGCAAACAAATCGGGGTGATGTTGGCATTGATAGGGACTTTGTGTCTCAGTTTGATCAGAGCAATGTCGTTGTCAAAGTTGATGCCGTTGTTGGCGAAATCCGAATGGACAAAAGCGGATTCGGCCCAGGCTGGGTGGTAACGGGGAGAACGCTTGTTCAGAAGCCCCAGCTTCAGCGTCAGGGAGGATGCGTCCGCGGGATTGCTGAGGACGTGGGCAGCTGTTAAGATCCAGTTGTCGTGTAAGAGAGCTCCGCCGCCTGTTGCTCCTTGCGCATCGGTGATCAGAACCTGCCAAGGAAACTGGCCAGGCCGTGCCCTTTTGCCACCAAATATGCGCTGCAGGGCATTCGCTGATTGGACTCCACAAACTGGCAAGAGAAAAAAAATATATCCATAAGTCATGGTTTCGATATGACAATTGAAACTTGATTGTCTTAGATTTAGTTCTCTTACTATTAACTTCTGGGAGTTAAAAGTCAACGTTTCTTGCAAGCCAATGGCATATCAAGGCTAATGAATGCTAACTCAGTGGTTCTCAGCCTGTGGGTCCCCAGATGTGTTGGTCTTCAACTCCCAGAAATCCTTACAGCTGGTCAACTGGCTGGGATTTCTGGGAGTTGCAGGCCAAAACACCTTGGGACCCACAGATTGAGAACCACTGATCTAGATCTATATAGTTACCTTAGGATGCCCTCAAGGACCATCTAGATCTGTATAGTGACCTTAGGAAGCCCTCAAGGACCATTTAGATCTATATAGTGGCCTTAGGAGGCCCTCAAGGACCATCTAGATCTATATAGTGACCTTAGGGGGCCCTCAAGGACCATCTAGATAAGTGGTTCTCAACCTGTGGGTCCCCAGATGTTTTGGCCTTCAACTCCCAGAAATCCTAACAGCTAACAGATGCCATTGGCTTGCAAGAAATGTTGACTTTTAACTCCTATAAATCAATAGTAAGGGAACTGGAGCCCACATTTGGAGAGACAAGGATTCCCTAATCTCAGTGCATCTGTTTTAATTAATGTTTCCTGTATAATATCATGAGACAGTGTAACGGTTTGAGCAATGGACTATGACTGAAGGCCAGAGCTCAGGACTGGAAACGTTGGGTGACGTTAGGCAAGTCACAGTCTCCCAGCATAAAAGGACTTTAAAGGGGGTTATTTTCTCTTAAGCATCTTAATTTCACCTTGTACAGCTCTGAGATGGGATGTCTACAGTGGCGAAGTGATGTAGCTCTGCTAAAACGCAAGCTGTCTATATAAAGTTCAACTCCTGTTAGGTCTTGGTGGATTCCTATCCAAAACTGTTGGGTAGATTTTGGCCTTCTAAGATATACTTGAGCGTTTCTCAACCTGAGGGTTGGGACCCCTGGGTGGGAGGGTCGTGAGGGGGTTTCAGAGGGGTCACCAAAGATAATCACAAAACATATTGCTGATGGTCTTAGAAACCCGTTTGGCAGAGAAGGCTGAAGATCTCTTCCTTCAGTGAGGGCCCCTAGTCTAACTACTAGATCAGCGGTTCTCAACCTGGGCGTCGCGACCACAAGGGGGGGTCGCTAGGAGGTTTCAGAGGGGTCACCAAAAACAATCAGAAAATATATATTTCTGATGGTCTTAGGAACGCCTTTGGCAGAGAAGGCTGAAGATCTTTCAGCCTGTCCTTCTCTTCCTTTTTGGAAACAGATGGTGAATCCTCCCACCAAAAGCCTTCCTCCACTTCTCTTCTCAGCCAAGGGGAGGGCTGTTTCTGAGGCTCCAAGCGGGTGGTCGGCGCATGTCAGCATGATGCGCATGTGCGGGCAAGGGAGAGTGTGCGAGGCTGGAGGGAGGCTCATTCGAGGCTGGAGGGGAGGGCTGTTTCTGAGGCTCCAAGTGGAAGAGCAGGCATGATCAGTGCATGTCAGCATGATGCGCATGTGCGGGCAAGGGAGAGTGTGCGCGGCTGGAGAGAGGCTCACGCGAGGCTGGAGGGGAGGGCTGTTTTTGGTCCAGTGAATGTGCTAGAGCACCAGTCTCAATGTCTATTCATGTGTGGGCAAGGGAGAGCGTGCAAGGCTGGAGGAAGGCTCCAGTTTATACCAGCTGGATCATCAGGAAGTGGCAGTCCAAACGCCCGTAGGCTCAAAACTTCACCCTTGGCATTTTTATTTATTTATCGTGTCAGGAGCGAACCAAAACAGTTGTATCCTTGGCATAAACATAGATGGAATAATGGTCTGGCTTAATGCATAAGGCAGCTAGCTGCCTGTGTTCCTGTAGCTGTGTTTGGGAAATGTGAAGGGAAAGTCCAGATGCATTTGTTCTAAATCAGAACAAGACAGATGAAATATTCAAGACACTCTTAACTTGGATATATCGCCAGCTAGCAAAACATAAAGTACTGAGTATTTTTCCCCTGAACACAAAATGAAATTTATTGCTTTGGCTGTAATGAAGAGAGATTTTAAAACTGGATATTGGCTGTTTTATGCTTCTGGCTTTTGAGAAATCACTTCCATCAAACAGAGTTAACTTCCCATCTGTGACCAAAACATGTTTTCTGACCCAAATATTGGCAGAATTGTGGAAAGTCCATTGTGTTCTTGTAGAGCCAATATGTACCTTTGCCCGAAATATGGCTTAACTTAAAACTATTATCTGAGTGACTCATTTCTAGTTCGTTGTCTGCCTTTTAAATGTTCAGTCTGATGGCTTTGTTGCTACAAGGGTTGAATGAAAAGTAATGCCTCCACCTTCGTAACTCCTAAACAGGTAGCAGTACTGGTGTGCGGCAGGTACTGGCTTGTTCAGTAGACTCTCCTCTACAATTCCATTTTGGCGGGAAGCCTTAGCATTGAACGGTTGTGATGTTAAAGTGCGAAGTATGGAACCCTTGACAGCAGAAGGTGTCACTCCAAAGGACAGCAGAAGGTGTCACTCCATCAGAGAATGCAAGCTGTTAATGGTGATTGTGTCGATGTGGGTACTGTGCATCATTAGACGAGTAAGTTTAAAGATGTTGGGGTGACACCTTCTGCCGTCAAGAATTTGATGACTGCACGTTGCTTAAGTCGCATTGACTGACAATTTGCACTT
The DNA here is from genome assembly GCF_025583915.1 of Anolis sagrei ordinatus. NCBI lineage: Eukaryota > Metazoa > Chordata > Lepidosauria > Squamata > Anolidae > Anolis > Anolis sagrei. The sequence goes on along the minus strand of NW_026844811.1, from coordinate 13,312,754 downwards.
TAACAACACAACAGTTCAATGCTAAGGCTTCCCGCCAAAATGAAATTGTAGAGGAGAGTCTACTGAACAAGCCAGTACCTGCGCATACCCGTACTGCCATCCGTTGAGTTACGAAGATGGAGGCATTATTTTTCATTCAACCCTCGTACATAATCTTTACAGGTTTCTTATAAAGATATTGTGGGAAATTAGAAGGAACTATACAGTAGAGCAGGGGTCCTCAAACTAAGGCCTGGGGGCCGGATGCGGCCCTCCAAGGTCATTTACCTGGCCCTTGCTTAGGGTCAACTTAAGTCTGAAACGACTTGAAAGCGCACAACAATAACAATAATCTTATCTCATCAGCCAAAAAGCAGGCCCACACTTCCCATTGAAATACTAATAATTTTATATTTGTTGAAATTGTTCTTCATTTTAATTATTGTTTTTAAGGGGATTTCTTTTGCACTACAGATAAGATATGTGCAGTGTGCATAGGAATTCATTCATGTTTTTTTCAAATTATAATCCGGCCCTCCAACAGTTTGAGAGACTGTGACCTGGCCCTCTGTATAAAAAGTTTGAGGAATCCTGCAGTAGAGTCTTGCTTAACCGACATTGACGGCTGGACAGAACGTCAGATAAACAAAAATGTCGGATAATACAGAGTCTCCTACTGCCCACAGGTTGGGAACCACTACTCTAGTCAGTCTATATACTCTTTTGAAGTGTCATGCAAAACCCTCAAACATTTTTGAGCGCCTTGTATGTGGCAGCTTCTCACATTACCTGGTTCACAGACAGGAGGAGCTTTCCTTCCCTTGGCATCTCTCCAGTAGCCATCAGGGGCACATTGGTAGTCGCCTAAATGAAAATCAAAGCACTTTCAGTGACCTTTCAGGAAATAGTGAGCTCCTCGGATCATTGTGACAATCATTCTTTTTTGTTTACAGCTCCCTTGTTGCACAGAGAAAGTATCCCGTTTTTATACTTTGAAGTCTTCTAGGCTGTAGGTTAGCAAGTGATAGTTCAGGGACCATTTTGACCAGGGACCACTTTGACCAGGGATCACTAGACCAGGGACCACTTCGATCAGGGACTACTTTGACCAGGGACCAGTTAAACAGGGACTATTTGACCAGGGACCATTTTGACCAGGAACCAGTTAACCAGGGACCATTTCGATCAGGGACCACTTCTATCAGGGACCATTTTGACCTGGGACCAGTTAACCAGGTACTATTTGACCAGGGACCATTTTGACCAGGAACCAATTAACCAGGGACTATTTGACCAGGGACCACTTTGACCAGGGACCAGTTAACCAGAGACCACTTTGACCAGGGACCACTTTGACCAGGGACAGGCTCCGATTTCTCTTACCAGAAAGCCCTGCTTTCAGAGCATAGTAGGGGCTCTCACAGGTGTATTTGATCTCTGCCTGGTATGTGGTAACATCAGGCCCCGTGGTGTAGACGAGGGTCCCATTTGCTGCATCTACAGCTGGGCCACAGTCAACAACTGCAAAATGGAAAAGCATATTTAAAAAGTCTCCTGAGCAAATGGGAAATTCAAAAGAAACCTTCCTGTGACAACATATTCTGTGGATACCAAAGTGTTGGATTTGAATGCAGATGACTACTGCAAATCCATAGACCCTCTCCCAACCCCTTGTTGTTGACCTACTGGTGCACTGAGCCATTAGCTTGTCCCAGGAACCATCCTTTTGACATATCGCTGTGAAGGATTCCACAATCTTCTCGTTCTGAGATGGAGAGAAAAGAATACATCCATGCATTTTTTCCTTGGAAAAAAAGATACCTGTAACATCTCATATGGGTGTTTTCCCTTGTGTGGAAACCAGGGTTAGAGAATGTGTTTGTTGTTGGCTATTGGTAATGATTATGAGGTGAAATCTGGTGTTTTCTTGCTGTGAATTTTTGCTTCTGTTTTTCCTCCCACTCCCAAATTTGAAATGCTGTTCTCTGTATACCCTACAGAATACTTTAAAACAGTGGTTCCCAACCTTTTTTGACTAGGGACCACTTGATCAGGGACTACTTTGACCAGGGACCACTTTGACCAGTGACCATTTTAACCAGGGACCTCTTGATCAGGGACCACCTTGACCAGGAACCACTTGACAAGAGAACACTTTAACCAGGGACCACTATGACCAAGGACCACTTGACCAGGGACCACTTTGATCAGGGACCACCTTGAACAGGAACCACTTGACAAGAGAACACTTTGACCAGGGACCACCTTGACCAGGGACCACTTGAACAGAGACAGCATTGACCAGGGACCACTTGACCAGAGACCACTTTGACCAGGGACCACTTGACCAGGGACCACTTTGACCAGGGGCCTCTTGACTAGGGACCACCTTGACCAGGGACCACTTGACAAGAGAAGACTTTGACCAGGGACCACTTTGAACAGGGACCACTTTGATCAGGAACCACTTGGACCAGGGACCACTTGGACCAAGGACCACTTTCACCAGGGACACTTTCACCAGGGACCACTTTCCAACATTAGTAGCAAAAGGGTTGTGAAACAGTTTTTGGTCAACTTTAGATTCGGTTTGGTTATTTTGGGTGCTGATTCAGAAAATTGCATTGGATAGACCACATCAGCTCTGGTTTCTGATACAGAACATATGCCATCCAGCAGTCACCATCTACTCGCCCACCTAAAACCTTATTTAATAAGCCTCGGCACTATAAGAGAATTTGGCAAGACTAGTCGCTCTTGATGCAATGGTGTAGTAGCAGTGAGACCGTGGACCATATTTTAATTCTTGCTCCACGATTCACAGGTTGGGAACCACTGCTTGAAAAGATATAAACAGTAGAGGATGGAACAGACTGAATTTGAAGTGCAATGGAACATGTTCTGTAAGTTACACACACATTTTTGGAACAAAAACACAGCAGCCACAACTGTTTTACCTACTTCCAAGACTACGTAGCCCGTATCACAGAGGAGTTGGTAGGAGTCTTTCATAATATATTGTGTTTGCGCTGGAGAGATGTGGCCATTCGATGGTGCTTCAGGGTTGGGGCATGGCAGAGCTGCAGAAAGATAAAAAAACAAATGTTTCACAATCATTTCCCAGCAAAGCGGACACATAACCTGTGACTGCCTCGTTGAACCCACAATTTCAATTCTGTTTGAGCCTTTTCTTTCTGGTCAGCTGCCAGGAGGCTCTCTTGAGATTGCTCAATCTCAGTTTTCACATTCTGGTCTTCAAAATGTTTTGGGCTTTGTCTCCCATCATGCTTTACTATTGGGCACGCTGCCTTGGTTAGTGAGAAGTTTAGTCTGAAATCATGTAATTATTTACATTTATATTCTGCCCTTCTCAGAATGGATCACAGAACACATATACGGCAAACATTCAATGCCATTATACAGTGACAAGACAGAAAACTGTACATAGGTATATATATAGACTTTTCCTATCTTCGGTGCCTTGGAGGCTGTGCCCTGTTCCAGTCATGGGGGGTGCACTCGCTCTACTTTCCCTGCCAAAGAGCTTTTTTCATAAACTTCCTCTTTGATCGAATTGCCGGCATTTATCTGCCATTTTCCTTAAGAGTGCATTAAATACCTCACCGCTTTAAGCACTACCTATTTATCTACTCACATTACTGCTTTCAAGACTGCTAGGTAGGCAGAAGCTGGGCTAAAGGTCAGGAGCTCACCCCAACCCGGCTTTGAACTGTCAACCCTTTGGTTGGCAAGATTTTCTGCAACTGGCGGTTAACCTGCTGTGCTAAAGCCCGGCCCAAATCATTCACTGATTTGAGCATGTTCCTTGAACGCCCAAAATTCCTCGGTTCATTCCTTCATTATACTGTCCCTCTGGGCCTAGTCTTTCCCTATCCAAAGAAAGAGAACAGAGCATTGTCTCTGTTTATTTAATTAGGAAATGCCTGGGCTGGGCTTCAAACTGCCAACTTTCCTATTAGCAAGATTTTCTGCATCTGGCACTTAACCTGCTGTGCTAAAGCCCGGCCCAAATCAATAACTGATTTGGGCACGTTCCTTGACTGCCCAAAATTCCTGGGTCCGTTCCTCTATTATTCTGCCCCTCTGGGCCTACTTTTTCCCTATCCAAAGAAAGATCTTGGAGCATTGTCTCTGTTTATTTGATTAGGAAGTGCCTGACCTGGGCTTCGAATTTCCACCCTTCCGATTATCAAGATGTACTACAGTTGGTGCTTAACCTGCTGTGCTAAAGTCTGGCCCAAATCATTCACTGATTTGCGCATTTCCTTGAATGGCCAGAATTCTTGGGTCCATTCCTTCATTGCTCTACCCCTCTGGGCCTACTTTTTCCCTTTCCAAAGAAAGAGATCTGAGCATTGTTTTTGTTTATTTGATTAGGAAGTGCCCGACCCAGGCTTCGAACTGCCACCCTTCTGATTTGCAAGATTTTCTGCAGCTGGTGCTTAACCGGCTGTGCTAAAGTCCGGCCCAAATCATTCACTGATTTGGGCACTTCCTTGAATATCCAGCATTCCTAGCTCCAGTCCTTCATTATTCTTCCCCTCTGGACCTACTTTTTCCCTATCCAAAGAAAGAGATCTAAGCATTGTCTCTGTTTATTTGAGTAGGAAGTGCCTGACCTGGGTTTCGAAGTGTCAACCTTCTGATTAGCAAGATTTTCTGCAGCTGGTGATTAAGCTGCTGTGCTAAAGCCCGGCCCTAAACATCACAGATCAATAGGGCTGAAGAACTTGGAGTCAGGAGAGTTGGCAGCAAGATTGAGTTCTGAGCAGAGCCTGGAAATATTACGTTCTTGGACTATATTTCCCAGAAACCCTCAGCCATCCTGGCTACTGGGCCTTGCCAGATGTTTGATGAGGCCAACCCCATGCTTGCCCTGGCTCTGTTGCAAACCATTGAGGAGGGGGCACCATGAACTGAACACTCATCTAGGGCCTTATGGTCATTTCGGTCCATTTCTACTTCTTCCACTGCTGTGATTCTTCCATCTTATTTTTTCTTTCTCGCCACAGAAAACCCATTAAGGAGTGAAAGACAGAACGGCTGGACAATGGCTTTTGATTGGTAGCGCTAGGAGCCGGCCATCTTGGAAGCACCCCATAAGAAGGCGAAATGCGCTGGAAGAGCTCCGCTGGACCAGACAGAAGCCTGTCTCTTGTTATGGTCAAGCAGAAGCCCATGAGCAGGACACTCAACGTAGATATGCCCACCAACCTCTGCCAGTGCACACCTTCTGTTAAAACAATAATATAGCCTCCTACCTGTTGTGTTATATCTGAGCTTCCACCCAGTGTGAGCTCCGGAGAGGTCCGTTGTGAACTCAATATCCACAATGTGGCTGCGTGTTTCAATTTGTGGAGGAAGGGTCTCTCCGCAGAACGGGCCGAACTCACGCTTGGGTGTTTTTACCTGGAACACGGAAGAAAGACACTTCACTACTCAGCTTGGCCTGTCTCCCTTCAGCGTCCGCCCGTGTGTCGGCAAACCTGCGCTTGATGAAGATGCCGTCTCTTTTCTCTCCTTCCCACAATCCTTGTTTGCCCTTTTATATGCTTCCATTTTTTTACAAAGTAAAATAAAAACGGATTTTAAATGTGACTAACACAAAACAAAATTTTGCTATTTGCAATGAAACAGCAGGGGGGAAAATGCATTTTGAATTCAAATGTGGCTGTAGAGATGTATGTTTCAAATCTACTGTTGCAGAAAATAGTAGAATTATCTCCCCCGACATACTACATTGGCCATTACTGATCAAGTGAACTTCAAAGGCAAGGAGAGACAGGTGAAATCACTGAATTACAGCTTATTAAGAAGCTAAGCTTTCTCACCTGTGGTTTGCATTAGAATAAGGGTTTTTTTTAAAAAAAAATCTGCAAAGCAATGGTTCCTAACCTTTATTTGACCAGGGACCACCTTGACCAGGGACCACTCTCCAACATTAGTACCAAAAGGGTTACGAATCAATTTTTGGTCATCTTTAGATTCGGTTTGGTCATTTGGGGTGTTGATTCTGAAAATTGCATTGGATAGACTACATCAGCTCTAATTTCTGATACAGAACATATGCCATCCATTAGTCGCCATCGGCTTGCCCACAGAATACCTTATTTAATAAGCCTCAGCACTATAAGAGGTTTTTTGAGACAAGCCTCTCTCCAATGTAGGAACTATGAGGCCACATACCTTTTTTTTTTCCGGCCCACTGATGGTCCATAGATCACTTGACCAGGGACCACTTGACCATGGACTACTTTGACCAGGTGCCACTCTCCAACATTAGTACCAAAACTGTGAGGCCACAGACCATATTTTAGTTCTTGCGGACCACTGGTGGTCCATGGATCACTTGACCATGGACTAGTTTGGCTAAGGACCACTTTCCAACATTAATACTAAAAGAGTTACGAATCAGTTTTTGGTCAACTTTCAATTTGGTTGGGTTATTTGGGGTGCCGATTCTGAAAATTTCATTGGATAGACCTTTACCTTTACAGCTAATCTAGAAATACTGTAAGGCCAACTGACCTTAAGGATGTCATAGGGACACGGCACTTCTGGATGGCTTTCCACGTCAAATGTTTCCACGAATTCCAGGATGACCATAAATCCTTCTTCCACCCGGATACCATAATGGCATTTGGAGAGTTTGGGATACGGGTTGGGATAATTCGGGCTGGTAAACTCTCCCGTCCTTGTTGTCAGCACCCTGCTTTGGCAGTCAGCTGTAAAGGATGAAAAGAGGGACTCTTGAGAAAACATTGAACCATGTATGCCTTTTGCTCTTTTCCGAAAACAGTAACGGTGCTTCTAGTAGATGTGCTTTCGGGCACTGGATCCAGAAGGAGTTTGTCATGTCCTTCATGTGGTTCCCTGGATTGGCATATCGCTCATGATGAGCAATCATAGTTATTTCTAAGTCACATCTATCTTCATAAAGAATGTCTGCAAATCTCATAATAGAACAATGTTCATCAACTTGGAGGTCAGGACACCTGGGGGGATTATGAGGGGGATTTCAGAGGGGTCGCCAAAAACCATCAGAAAACATATTTCTGGTGGCCTTACGAACCCCTTTGGCAGAGAAGGCTGAAGATCTCTCCGCCTGTCCTGCTCGTCCTTTTTGGAAACACGTGGAATCCTCCCACAAAAAACCCTCCTCTGATTCTCCTCTTAGCCAAGGGGCTATTTCTGAGGCTCCAAGCGGGGGAAGGCAGAGCAGGCGTGCTCGGTGCGTGACAGCGTGGTGTGCATGTGTGGGCAAGGAAGAGCGTGCAAGGCTGAAGGAAGGCTCACACTAGTGAGTCCCTTCAAGGCATGGGGGTTTTTTGTGGGATGTTTGGCCCAATTTTATCATTGGTGGGCTTCAGAATGCTCTTTGATTGTGGGTGAACTATAAGTCCCAGCAACTACAACTCTCAAATGACAAAGTCAATTCCCTGGCCCCAGTGTTCAAATTTGGGCGTATTGGGTATTTGTGCCAGATGTGGTCCAGTGAATGTACTAGAGGACATTCACTGGCTGGAGAGACTTTAGCATTCGGTCGGGACCCCAGAGGAGGTCATGAGGGGGTTTCAGAGGTGTCACCAAAGACCATCAGAAAACATGTAGGAACCCCTTTGGCAGAGAAGGCTGAAGATGTCTCTGCCTGTCCTGCTCTTCCTTTTGGAAACAGACTATGAATCCTCCCACCAAAAGCCCTCCTGTGCTGTGATTGGCTGACCTGTGAGCCAAGGGGAGGGCTGTTTCTGGGACTCCAAGCGGAGAGGGGAGAGCAGGCATGCTCAGTGCATGACAGCATGTGCAGGCGATGGAGAGTATGTGAGGCTGGAGGGAGGTTTGCATCAGCGAGTCCCTTCAAGGCATGGGGCTTCTGTGTGTGAAGCTTGGCCCAATTGTTGGTAGGGTTCAGAATGAACTTTGGTTGTAGGTGAACTATAAATCACAGCAACTATAAGTCCCAAATGTCAAGGTCTATTTTCTTCAAACTCCATCAGTTTTCACATTTGGCATATTGAAGATTTGTGGCAAGTTTGGACCAGATCTATAAACTTCAGAACTCAAGGTCTTGTTTGAGTCCATGGTACTCTCTTGATGGAGGTGAACTACAACTCCCAAGGTCAATGCCCACCAAACCCTTCCAGTATTTTCTGCTGGCCATGGGAGTTCTGTGTGCCAAGTTTGGTTCAATTCCATCGTTGGTGGAGTTCAGGATGCTCTTTGATTGTAAGTGAACTATAAATCCCAGTAACTACAACTCCCAAATGACAAAATCAATCCCCCCAATGCCAAATATGGGAGTATCGGGTATTTGTGCCAAATTTGGTCCAGTGAATGAAAATGTATCCTGCATATCAGATATTTACATGACAATTCACAACAGTAGCAAAATTACAGTTATGAAGTAGCAACAAATATAATGTTATGTTTGGGGGGGGGGGGTCACCACAACATGAGGAACTGGATTAAGAGGTCGCGGCATTAGGAAGGTTGAGAAATAGTGACCTAGAGCTTCGGAGAGCTTCTGTTCAACCATTGGAAAGCTCCCTGCTTGAGCGGTGATGGCATGATCATCAGCATAGATTAAACTCTTAATCACTTCTGGCATTTGTAGGGGCCACCGCAACATGAGGAACTGGATTAAGGGGTCGCGGCATTAGGAAGGTTGAGAAACACTGACCTAGAGCTTCGGAGAGCTTCTGTTCTACCATTGTAAAGCTCTCTGCTTGAGCGGTGATGGCATGATCGTCAGCATAGATGAAACTCTTTGTCTTTTCTGGCATTTGTAGGGGTCACCACAACATGAGGAACTGGATTAAGAGGTTGCGGCATTAGGAAAGTTGAGAAATACTGACCTAGAGCTTCGGAGAGCTTCTGTTCAACCATTTCAAAGCTCCCTGCTTGAGCGGTGATGGCATGATCATCAGCATAGATGAAACTCTTAATCGCTTCTGGCATTTGTAGGGGCCACCACAACATGAGGAACTGGATTAAGGGGTTGCGGCATTGAGAAGGTTGAGAACCACTGTCCTACAGGAGGGAGGATGTTGGTGACTAAAACAAGTGGCAAGTTGAAAAAATAACGAAGGATTTGAAAGTGGGACAGTGGAATGAGCCAGGGATAGAAAAAGGAAAGAARCGGCATCGAAGGAGAGAAAGAAAAGGAGAGCGCAACAAGAAGAGAAGTATCTTTGCTTCATTCTTCTCCTGCTTAACACATTTGGATCACAGCGACCTGCTGCTTTCCTTCTCTAACTCTCCCACACACACACTGCTCCTCTCGGTTGCCGCTTATGTAGGAGTGGAGATGATTTGTGCTTGGAAGCATCCAGTGGCAACCCTTGCTGGCATGCTTGCGGCCACAACGGTGTCCTGCCAGGGAGGGCAAGGCAGGACAGATCTGTTAGCAAGTGCCGGAGGGGACTTCGCTTCCCGACAGTGCCTGGTGCTTCCTGGGGTCCGGCGATGATGATGCTCTCAGTGCTGCTGGCAAGAACTCCCTGCCAACCGGTTTATGGAGGTGGATGGAGCAAGGGTTGACACGTACGCTGGGAAGAGTTTACTTGTCACAGCAGTAAAGCGCTGGAGATGACGCAAAATGAGCATTCAAGCTATCAAGCCTTTCACCCGTTGTTGTTCTTCGCCCCCAAGTCACGTCTAACCCTTCTTTCCAGACGAAACTTTCCAAAGAGAAAGTTGGCCTGAACAAAGATCTCACTTTAAAACACTGTTTCTCAACCTTCCAAATGCCGCGACCCCTTAATAATGTTTTTAGTAATGAGACACTGAGCACTTATGTTTTTACTGGTTTTATATGGTTTTATATTATATATTAATTGTTTATAATGGTAATTTATGTTGTTGGAGGCATCAAACTGTGTCGACTGTAAACCTCCTTGAGTCGCCTTCGGGCTGAGAAAGGTGGTATATAAATATGGTAAATAAATAAATAAATAAATATGCCATACACCCAAATTTGAATACTGGTAGGGTTGGGGTGGGGGGGGTTGCCTTGGAGGTGTCTACGGACAACGCCAGCTCTTCAGCTTAGAAATGGTGATGAGCACCACACCCCAGAGTCGGACACGACTGGACTTAATGTCAGGGGAAAACCTTTACCTTTGGGGGGGATTGATTTTGTCATTTGGGAGTTGTAGCTGCTGAGATTTGTAGTTCATCTACAATCAAAGAGCATCCGCCCTGAGCCTCCTCCAGGGTGAGAAGGGCAGAATATAAATGCTGTAAATTAAAAATAAACAGATACCAGCAAACATTCAATGCCGTGTTACAGTACAATGAGACACACAAAACAAAGGCAAAGGCTTCTCCTTTCATTTCCGGCTTTAAAGGCCAATGCACATCTCTGGCTCTTTGGGAGGTGCTGTTCTCCATTTCCAAACCAAGGAGCCTGTATTGTCACCACCTGGTCGTGTGACCAACATGACTGCTTGGAGCATCTTTCTTGCTGAAGCAATACCTATTTATCTACTCACATTTGCATGTTTTCAAACTGCTAGGTTGGCAGGAGCTTGGACTAACAGTGGGAGCTCACCCCGTCCCACAGATTTGAACTGCCAACCTTCAGGTCAGCAGTTCAACAGCACAGGGGTTTAACCCATTGCGCCAACATGGCCCAATGAGCAAATATGACAGGTTTATGCCTCAACATTTTGTGTCGTCAAGGGAATGGTTATGCCCCTCCGTATTAACTCCCTGACTATCCAGTATGTATTAAGAAAACCCTGGCTATTAAATAGGACAGGTATCTTGTTCGCCTTCCAGTCCTGACAACCAAACATTTTAGAATTAGTCCTCTTTTTGTGTTTTATACCTTTTTATATGGAGCCACAGGGAGCTTCTTTTATGATGAAGGGCTGTATTTTTTACGATGTCATAGTTTTGCGAGAGTGAAAAATCTATTTCTGTCTGTCTCTCTGTCTAGGTATATAAAGGCTTGCACAAGAAGAACAGTGTCATTTTTCACCCAGCCCTGGGCCATAAACTCGAGGGGTGCCGGGAGAGCTCTCAATTATACTTAGGCCTATATTTTTATTAGAGATACGCAGCATGGCCCACGAGAGACCTGAACTCTGAGAAACGAGCCTGTCTCAACTTGTGAACTCATGATGGCTGGATCATTAGGTCCGGAATTAACAACGGGCTGTAAATTACATTACCAAGCAACTGAAAAGCATAGCAGAATCCGAAGTGGAGGTGGAGGGGAATGAATTGACAGCATGGGTGACTTTGGAGTTTAAGAGCAAAGTGAGATTGAGACAGAGAGAGATGGATGGAGAGTCGACCCTTATCTTTGGTGATTCCTCCCCTTTTCCACTTCTTGTGCATGTCTCTTTTGAGTCTTAGCCCAGTTAGAATGGATGCCCAAAGAACTTCGAACTGGGCTAAGATTCAAAACAGACAAGAACAAGCAGTTGAAAAGGGGAGAAACCACCAAAGAAGAATTCAAAACAATAACCAACTCCTGTACGGAAAATGTTTGCAAGGCTAAAGCGCAAAATGAACTCAGGCTTCCAGCAAAATTAAAAATAATTTAAAGGGCTTATTTGCTTAAGTCAGTAGAAAAAAGAAAAACCAGGAGGTGATAGGGCCACTGAGAGGAGAAGATGGGGTAATGCTGACAGGGGACAGGTAAAAGGGAAAACTGCTCAATGCTTTCTTTGCCTCAGACTTCTCACAAAAGTGAGAAGTTTTTGATCTGGTATGTCTTGTATAATGTGTTTTAATTGCCTTTTTTGATATTGTTGTGATAACCTTTACTATGTAAACCGCTTTGAGTCGCCATTCTGGCTGAGAAAGGCGGTATAGAAGTAAAGCAAATAAATAATAAAGAAAGAAAGAAAGCCGCCCACGACCTCAGCAACATGGAGTGGACGAAATCCACCCCCAAATAGGGAAACAAGTTGTCTAGGGATACCTGGCCACTCTAAACAAATTCAAGTCCACAGGGTTGGATCAACTACATCCAAGAGGAACTAGTGAAAGTTATTTCGGAACCACTTGTAGTCATCTTTGAGAGTTTTTGGAGAAGGGGAGAAGTCCCAGCAGATCGGAGGAGGGCAAATGTGATCCCTCTCTATCTTCAAGAAGGGAAACAAGGATGACCCAAGCAATTACCAATGCCTGGTCAGCCTCACGTCAATACCAAGCAAGATTCTAGAAAAGATCGTTAAGAAAGATCTTAACTATCTTTTTGACACCTGGAGATCTTAACAACACCTGGAACTTTTGAGTAGAAAATTCTACGAAATTACAAATCCCAGTGGATGGAGTTAAGATGGTGTCGAACTGCTAGAATTGTTCCTTCTCTCCCAATTTCTTTCCTTCCATTTTGGGACCCCGTGCCGACTTCCCCTTAAGACAATTCTTTGATCGGCTTGTGCTCCTTATCGGCAGCTCACTTTTGGAATACCAGAGGGAGGCATTAAGCCTTGAGAAAACTCAGAAGGCACCGAGGAAAGTAATTCCTTTATTAACAGCAGGGGGCAAACCTAGGCGGGAAGGAAAGAGACCCGAGCTAGTCCCAGATTGAAGTTTGCAGCAGGAAAGCTGCAGGCGGTTCAGGAGGGAATCTCTCTGTACGTCTTATCTCTGTCTCCGCCTAAGTCCCGAAGAAGCAGATTTAGTTATTTCATTCATGCTGGAAAATAAAGAAGGGAGGAGAGAGAGGGGGACAGAAGAGAAAAGAAGCCGGTAAATAAATACAACCCTCCAGAGCAGGACGTATTTTCATTTTTCCTTCTTCATAACAGTGCATTTGATTTATTTTATGTGTTGCATTGGAAAGTCTCGTGAAGGATGATGTCCTGTCCGCACTGTGTCGATAACCGAAGCAGCACGAAGGACACAAAAGGATCAAAAGTAACTTACTACTTGACCAAGACAGAGAGGAAAGGGGGAAAGCCAATAGTGCCTCGCCAGTTAAGCATAGATCTGTAAAAGGTGCAGCGGGTTAAACGGCTGAGCTGCTGAATTTGCTGAGTTAGTCATGGGGGTCCTGTGTGCCAAGTGTGGTCCAGGTCCATCATTGGCGGGATCATGCAAATTCTGCACCAATGGAGAGAATAGGGAACACTGGGGTTTCTGTGGTGGAGGAAACGCAGAAAACCTAGGATAAAATTGTCACCATGTGAAAGCCTTCACTTGGGTGTGGGCAGTGTGGTGTTGGTGGAGGACATTGGCAGGGCTCTTGGACAACATGTTCATCAAGTTTGCTCTGGTTTATGCAAATTTCACACCAATGGGGAGAGAGAGAAACACTGAGATGCCTGTGGTTTTTGAGGAAAAACAAAATCTAGGCTGGAATTTTCCCTGTATGAAAGCATTCCTTGGGTGATGGGCAGAATGATGTTGGTGGAGGACATTGACATGTTCACTATAACCTGCAATGTCATTGGAGAGAGGGCCATTGGTGTCTCCTGAGTAGTGGGAGCTATCGCTGTTTGTGGAGATAGGAGGTTGTCTGTGGAAGTGGACATCCCAGCTACATACACACATACATATTTTCACTTTTATTATGTGTATATAGATATAGATAAAGGAGCGCCTGATGGCACAGTAGGTTAAACCGCTGAGCTGCTGAACCCGCTCACCAAAAGGTCAGTGGTTTGAATCCAGGGAGTAGGGTGAGCTCCCACTGTTAGCCCCAGCTTCTGCCAACCTAGCAGTTTGAAAACATGCAAATTTGAGTAGATCAATAGGTACTATTTCTGCGCTCCATGCAGTCATGCTGGCCACATAACCTTGGAGGTGTCTACGGACAACACCGGCAAATGGAGATGAGCATCACCTCCCAGAGTCAGACTCGACTAGATAATGTCAAGGGTCTGGGATGCATGTGGTGTTGTTTCTCCCTATCTCCATTGGTGGTGGCCACTCACCGGTGCAGGTCTTCTTGTCTCTGTGCAGCAGATATCCAACCTGGCAGCTGCAGTAAAAGCCGCCCAGGTGATTATGGCAGTGATGATCACAAATCGGCTCACCGTCGAGCTGCTGTTCACACTCATCAACGTCTGGAGGGGTTGGAAGAGAGAGAGAGAAAAGAGCAGATGAAATTTGGCTCGCTCCAGAAATGATGGAACTATTTTGAATAGAGGTCCAAGTAGCCATGAAAGGGCTCATTCTCATGAAATGAAGTGAGAAAAGGAAACCATGGGTGCACCTGGACTCTAGCATTAATGCAATTTGACCCCACTTGAACTGCTATGGGGTAGTTTGACAAGCTCCTCCAATTTCCGGGCTGTGGCGCACCTGGTTGGGAGTCAGCTGCATTAAAAATCACAATGAGTTCAAAGCCAGCCCAGGTCGGAGTCTAGCTTGCTGTCAACCTTTACTGCCCGAAAGACAGTTGCATATGTTACGTAGGAAACTTAGGTACCACTTATGCGGGGAGGCTAATTTACGATGCCATAAAATTCTCCAGCAGTGTGAAAAGGAATGAGGAAGTACTCCGTCAGTGTCACAAGTGGACAGTGAAGTGACAGCTCTGGGGAAGATAATTTAACTAATTTATGATGCCATAAAACTATCCGGCAGTGTGCAAAAGAATGAGGAAATACTCCATTGGTATCACAAATGGATGGTGAAGTGACAGCTCCGGGGAGAATAATTTAACTAATTTACGATGCCATAAAACTCTCCAGCAGCGTGCAAAAGAATGAGGAAGTACTCCATCAGTGTCACAAGTGGATGGTGAAGCAACAGCTCCCCTGGTGGCTGGAATTCAAAGCATACCCTCATGAAGCTGGACGTTAAATAGCCTCTGTGTGTCTGTCTATATATGTTGTATGTCTATGGCATTGAATGTTTGCCATGTATATGTGCATTGTGATCGGCCCTGAGTCCCCTATACTATAAATACTGTAAATAAATAAATAAGATTCACAAGGCCACATTCTTGGGAGAGGCCCTTCACAGCTTTTCTCAGAACAACTGTCTGAAGATGATTTGTTAGGTGCAGAAGTTAATGAGAGATAAGATAATGAGCATTTAGATAAGGGTGAGAAGGGCGGAGTATAAATACTATATATATATACATACACACACACACACACACACACACACACAATTTCTTTTCTGGGCCTCCTCATCTCTGCCAATGTCCCGCTCTCACCTTCGGCAGCATAGAATGCTTCAAAGCCAGTGAATTCCTTCTCGTTGGAGTAGTCCGAGCGGAAGGTCACTGCCAGGTTGTTGTCCAGCGAGTGGTAGGTCTTGTCTCCCGGGGCTTCCTCCGTGTCGGTGCTCTGGTGCCCACACAGAGTGGCCAATACATTTCCTCCTGAACGCAACTGGAAAATGAGAAGTGTGTGATTGGTGGTGAGGGAAGAACAACAAGCTATCGCCAACTTTGGCCGACCCTCCCAACATTTGATGGGTGAAAACTAGTAGCAACATCTGAGTGTGGTCAAGATGGCAAAGAGGTATTAATGAAGAAGGCAAGTTTGGAAAGGCTGCAGTGGTTTGCTTTTGCCTGAGCCAACTGGGAAGAATAAGGTTCTGTCCTCTTGCCTCATTACTTAATAGAATCCCAACTACTTGCATACTTAGAACTGAAGGAGGCTGAGAAGAAACGAGAAAAGTGGGGTGAGAATTGAACCCAAGAAGAAAAGAGGGCAGAGAGGTGAAAATTATTGTTATCATTACTATTATTCTATTGTTGAAGGCTTTCATGACTGGAATCACTGGGTTGTTGTGAGTTTTCTGGGCTGTCCTGGGACCATGAGCCCCATAACCCCTGTATTGTATACTATGATGAAGAACCATCTCCATGCTTCTACTTTCACCTACTTTCACATAGTCGTATTCACACAGATAGGACAACTCCAGGTTGAAGTGGGTGAAGTAGAGTCGGATAGCATAGCCCCGGGGCACCGTGATGTTCCAAGTCCTCTCCTTGCTGTTTGGATAGATGTTGGGGAAATCTGGAGATGCGATCCTTCCATACATCTTCTCCAGCTGAAGGACATCTCCAAGCACCCCGTAGCAAAGGATGGCCAAGAAGAAGCAAGATCTATACAAGATGGGAATGATGGGTAAAGTTACTTTCTTGAGGAGGAAGTTGGGTGGAGAAAGAGTGGTTGGTCCAATGTCACCCAATGAGCTTCAGAAGTAGAGGAGACCTGAAACTAGGCCTCCTAAACCTTAGTTCAACTATGCTTCCACAACAATCTTGGGAAGTATGTCAGGTGGAGAAAGAGTGGTTGGTCCAATGTCACCCATTGAGCTTCAGAAGTAAGTGGAGACTTGAACCTAGGCCTCCTAAACCTTAGTCCAACTATGCTTCCACAACAATCTTGTGAAGTCAGGTGGAGAAAGAGTGGTGGGTCCAATGTCACCCAATGAGCTTCAGAAGTAGAGGAGACTTGAAACTAGGCCTCCTAAACCTTAGTTCAACTATGCTTCCACAACAATCTTGGGAAGTAAGGTGGAGAAAGAGTGGTTGGTTCAATGTCACCCAATGAGCTTCAGAAGCAAGTGGAGACTTCAACCTTTTCCTCCTAAGTCTTAGTCCAACTATGCTTCCATAACTATCTTGGGAAATAAGTCAGTGGTTGGTCCAATGTCATCCAATTAGCTTCAGAAGTAAATGGAGACTTGAACCTATGCCTCCTAAACCTCAGTTGAACTATGCTTCCACAACAATCTTGGGAAATAAGTCAGGTGGAGAAAGAGTGGTTGGTCCAATGTCATCTAACGAGCTTCAGAAGTAAGTGGAGACTTGAACCTAGGACTCCTAAACCTTAGTCCAACTATGCTTGGTTGTTGTGTGCTTTCAAGTCATTTCCAATGAAGCTAGGATGAGCTTTCTTGGCCAAATGGGGCACTTGGAGGGTACATTCAGCCCTCGATATCCACATATGCTGTGCCCATGGACTCAGCTATCCATGGCATGAAAATATAATTACAGAGAGAAGATCCCTGACTCTTAGTAGAAGAAACATCTTAAGGAGAACCTACCTCATCACTGCAAAGCACTTCTTGAGGCCGACAGCTTTGTTTTGCAGTCTCTTCCTGGACTATTTACACTGCCAGGGATTCGTAGTCCTGCAAGTTCAGCAGTATTTGCCTGAATGTTGAACTCTGATCCTTATCTCATCCTTTCCACTAGGTCGGACCAAAAGGAAAACACAACCGATCCCACTCCAAGTTGTTTCCTTTCTCTCTTCTCTGTTTCTCAAAAAGGGAGACAGAATGGTTCCGTCTGCCACACCTTAGGTCTGAGTGCTGAATTCGAAAGTATTTCAAGGAGTATTAAGTAAGCAATCGAGAAATGTTTGTGTTGGAAAGGAGAGCAAAGTCAGGCCGGTGAAAGCAGGGGGTTGTTCAGGGAAATGCAGGATTACGTTCTGTAAAAAGTGAGTGTGGCAATATTGGTTTGCTTTCGACAGCTGGGTCTTCCCCATTCTTGTGCAATGTGAGTAAATAGACCGAGAAGCCAGCCTTCCATTCTGAAGTCAGGACAAAAAACAGAGGAGAAAGGGAAAAGGTTTTTACACTTTGCTAGGAGATGTGCTCCAGCATAGCTGTAGTTGCTGGGATTTAGAGTTCACCTACAATCAAAGATTGAAGAGCATTCTGAACTCCACCAACGATGGTACTGAACCAAACTTGGCACACAGAACTCCCACGACCAACAGAAAATACTGGAAGGGTTTGGTGGGTATTGACCTTGAGTTTTGGAGTTGTAGTTCAGCTACATCCAGAAAGCACTGTGGACTCAAACAGTGATTGATCTGGACCAAGCTTGGCACGAATACTCAGTATGCCCAAATGTGAACACTGGTGGAGTTTGGGGGAAATAGTCCTTGACATTTGGGGGTTATAGTTGCTGGGTTTTATAGTTCACCCACAAAGAGCATTCTGAATTCCACCAACAAGAGAATTGGGCCAAACTTGGCACACAGTACTTCCATGACCAAAAGAAAATAGTGGACAGGTTGGGTGGGCATTGACCTTGAGTTTGGAGTTGTAGCTCACCTACATCCAGAGAGCACTGTATACTCAAACAAGGATGGATCTAGACAAAGCTTGATGTGAATACTCAATATGCCCAAATGTGAACACTGGTGAAGTTTGGGGAAAATAGACATTTGGAGTTGCAGTTGCTGGGATGTATAGTTCACCTACAATCAAGGAGAATTCTGAACGATACCAACAATGGAATTGAACCAAACTTGGCATACAAACCTCCCATGACCAACAGAAAATACTGGAAGGGTTTGGTAGGCATTGACCTTGAGTTTTGGAGTTGTAGTTCATCTATATTCAGAGAGCACTGTGGATTCAAACAGTGATGGATCTGAACCAAACTTGGCAGAAATATTCAATATGCCCAAATGTGAACACTGGTGGCGTTTGGGGAAGATTTGGGAGTTGCAGTTGCTGGGATTTATAGTTCACCTACAATCAAAGAGCATTCTGAACTGTACCAACAATGGAATTGAACCAAACTTTGGATACAAACCTCCCACGGCCAATAGAAAATACTGGGTTTGGTGGGCATTGATGTTAAGTTTTGGAGTTGTAGTTCACCTACGTCCAGAAAGCACAGTGGACCCCTCTGACACCCAGGTTGAGAAATGCTGTTATAAGTAAAGTGGTGGGATCCCTATCTAGTGAGCCGGCATCCTTCCTTATTTGCCGAGAGAGAATTTCTCATTACTCGGACATCATCTTCCGCCCCTTTGCACTCGGAAGGTCTGATGGAGGAGGAATTCCATCCCTCGCTCGCAAGATGAATTGGATCCAGCCGTCCTGTAATTACTCTGCCATCCGATCACAGTCAGCCCTTGTTATCTGCGGAGGTGTCTTGTCACCAGCAAATCCCTTGCTATCTTGCCAGCCGTTCAATTCCAAAACATCAAACTGAGGCCTTAAAAAAAAAAGCTAATATCACAGAAAAAAATATTTAAGATGAAGGAAGTGAAAAACAGAAAATTCTCGTAGAAGAGGTGGGTTGATCAATGTACAGCTTTACTTGCACGGTGGCACTAAAAGGTTTCCTTGTCATGTGATTATTCATCTTGCCTTGTTCTTGTAATAGGATTGAAATCCTGACTTGGTGCATTCACATTGTAGAGTTAATGCGATGAGATGTAATTCACACTGGGCATGAATATTCAGCAGCAGAGTAGCAAAACGCAAGGGCAGATGTCTTCAATGTGATCCCTAGGTTGTGCCAGTCAGCTTTGATATTATTTCTAGCACCTACTTTTTGGTTGATAGTCAAGCAGAGCTTCTTATAAGTGAGAACATGGTCCAGAGTGACTTCCAGATATTTTGGTGTGTTGCAATGCTCCATTGAGATTCCTTCCCAGGTAATTTATTTATTTATTTCATTCACTTATACCTCAGAGCTCAAGATGTTTGTCTGTTCTTAAGGTAAAAAGCATACATCTGCATTTTAAATGGATTAAGAATTAGCAGGTTTTCCCTGTAATAGGCAGTAAGAGCACCTAAAGCTTTGGAGAGCTTCTGTTCAAGCGTTTCAAAGTTCCCTGCTTGAGTGGTGATAGCACAATCATCAGCATAGATGAAACTCTCTGTCCTTTTGGGTAGTGGCTGATCATTTGTGTAAATGTTAAACATTGATGGTGCAACCTGGTTTTTCCTGTAATAGGCAGTCAGAGCACCTAAAGCTTCGGAGAGCTTCTGTTCTACCCTTGCTTGGGTGGGGATGGCATGATCGTCGGCATAGATGAAACTCTCTGTCCCTTCTGGCAGTGGCTGGTTATTTGTGTAAATGTTAAACATTTACAGTGTAAGCAGGTTTTCCCTGTAATAGGCAATCAGAGCACCTAAAGCATTGAAGAACTTCTGTTCAACCATTTCAAAGCTCCCTGCTTGGGTGGTGATGACACAATCATCAGCATAGATTAAACTCTCTGTCCTTTTTGGTACTGGCTGATCATTTGTGTAAATGTTAAACATTGACAGTGCAAGCTGGTTTTCCCTTTAATAGGCAATAAGAACACCTAAAGCATTGAAGAGCTTCTGTTCAAGCATTTCAAAGCTCCCTGCTGGGGCGTTGATGGCAGGATCATCAGCATAGATGAAACTCTCTGTCCCTTCTGGCAGAGGCTTATCATTTGTGTAAATGTTAAACGCTGATGGTTGAAGCTAGCTTTTCTTGGAATAGGCAGTAAGAGCACTTAAAGCGTTGAAGAGCTTCTGTTCAACCATTTCAAAGTTCCCTGCTTGGGCGGTGATGGCACAATCGTCAGCATAGATAAAACTCTCTGTCCCTTCTGGCAGTGGCTGGTTATTTGTGTAAATGCTAAACATTGATGGTGCAACCTGGTTTTCCCTGTAATAGATAGTAAGAGCACCTAAAGCTTCAGAGAACTTCTGTTCAACCATTTCAAAGCTCCCTGCTTGAGCGGTGATGGCAGGATCATCAGCATAGATGAAACTGTCTGTCACATGCGACTTGCAATATAGTGATTAAACAAAATTGTTTTATTGATCAGCTAATTGACCTTATCAAAATACATCTCATCCAAATAAAAGTATACATATACAGAAAGAAAAAGTGAAGGTAACTGATAGACAAATACCTTAATCCTAAATATGTTCTCATCCCCCTTATACTGTATGCCAATCTGATCAATATACGTTAATCTCCTTTTAATATAGTGATGGGGTTGAAGCCCATTAAGGTCTGGTAAGGGCAAATATGTGTTTGCCCAGCCTTGCTTTAAAGCATGCCTCTGGACTGGATTCACTGCCCCACAGACCTGGAAGCAAAGGCTCTGTCCAAATTGCAGCAAGAAATGGATATTTGTTGTTGACCAAGAGAGAAAGGAATGGCTTCGTTTGAACACAGCGGAGGCAGAGGAAGAAAGAGAAAGGCCAAGAGGAGGAGGAGATCTGTGTCTCAAATCAAAAAGATTGCCTGACATCCGAAAGACAGGAACACGGAGTGAGCCCTCCCAAAGCAGCAGAGGTGTGCGAGAAGGTGGCAGGAAGCCTCAACGAAACAAGAAAATGGAAGGACTGTGCGAGACGGCAGAGCCGGAGAGGGCAAGCAAATGCTTTTAAGTGGAAGAGGGCAGCGGGAGATACACTGGTCCTCTTAATGGGGTCTTCGGTGATGGAGGCCGGGTTGCGTTGGAGTTTCGGCTTGTGGCAGTGGAAGAAACGGAGGGCAGCTGATCCAAACCACACCACGGCTGCATTCCAGGATGTTGTGACAAATCTGAGCTTGCTGAAATTCATCATGAGAGTCTTTATAGTCGAGTCCCTGCAAGGAGAGACTCCAAAATCTTGATCTGGATCAACAGACTTTGAAGAATTTGTATGATTTCCTTAGGCAAGAAATAGAGGTTGTTTTACCAGTTGATTCCTTGGCAATCCCTCATCCAGGCACTAACCAAGGCTGATCCTGTTTAGCTTCCAAGATCAGATGATGTTTGGTGCCTTAGACATGCTCATGGAACCATTTTCATCCATTATTTCGTTACTTTCGTTACCTTCGGGAGCACGTAATAGGAAGCCCCCTCCCGGTACGAAAATCAGCTTGACACAAAAGCAAGCGGGATTGGGTACCAGCTCCTCACCTGCTTTTCGTTACATGTGGTGTTCCTCACATGGCCCGTGGAGAACTGCTGCATTTATTATTACTATTATTATTATTATTATTATTATTATTATTATTTCCGGTATTTCTACCACGTCTCTTCTCTACCCCCGAAGGGGGACTCAGGATGGCGTACATTTGGCAATGATTCGATGCCGCTATATATCAACAATTACAATAATCCCACAATAATTAAAATACATAAAACAATAATTAAAAACAGTACATAAAGCATTAATTAAAACAATAAACAGTATCGTCAGCTGTAGTGCCTTTCCAGTCAATTTCCAATCAAAGTGCTAAATTACATCTGTTGTCCAAAAGCCTGATCATTATATGGTATCTTTACAATACATTGCAGGATTAAACCTTGCTGTGTTTAACATGTTTAACATCCCTTTTCTCCAAAATGGGATTTCTAGTGACTTGGTTTGGCTCAGCCCATTTGCATTTAATTCATGGAAGCCACGGAGAAGCAAACATGTTCCCCTAACCAGTGCCCATCCCAGTCCAATGATTTACAGCTTCTTCTTAAAGCGACCCTGTTGTAGTCCAGCCTTTGATTGTGCCTGCTCCTGATTTCACTGGGGATTCTGGGCCTGTTAGTCAACCTGATGACACTAGGGATTCTGGGCCTGCAAGTCAGCAAGAGATTTTATGCCCTGAAAATGAGCGGTCTGTGTCTGAAGGCCACATTCCAGAAAGGTAGTTCGCTAGAGAAGCAACGTCAGAAACAGAACTGAGCTCAGAGGATAAAAATGAAAGTCCAGGTGGACAAACTACTGAATAGTTAGAGAAAAGATTTATGTTCCGTCAACATAGAGCTTCTCGGGAGAGTTTATGAAGGTCAAGATGCCTATTAGCCAAGAAGTCCTTATCAGTTTCTTAGGGGAGAAGGCATGATTTTCTGTCTAAATTAGCTAGACCAGCAGACCGTTTAGATAGTCGAGGCAACATTGGTGTTTGAGTACAGAACTTAAGTCAAGTCAAGAGATTTCTAGTTCCATGTTACCTCTTGTTCATGTTTTATGTTTCCAAGCTTTTAAAGACTGTTCCTGAATCTCATGTTTTGGATTTATTCTGCTTGTATATTCCTGGTTTTTGATGCTACTCATGTACTTCAAATTCTGTGGATTATTCCTAATATTTGGACTTTGGTTTCTTTTCTTCTGTTCAGGCTTTTTATTTGTATGTACAGAAAGCACCACAATGGAGGTCCACTCGGCTGCCTCTACCCGAGTTTCGTGGCCAATTCGTTAGCTTTTGCCTTTTCCAACTTGGTGATGCGGGCCACCGACTTCGGCCCCAGGACGTTCCTGCCCCAATGGTGGCGGATCTCGTCATATCTCTCATTGCAATAGGTCTTGACAGCTTCCACCAGTTTGGCCAAGGCTCCCTTGTCCTCCGGGTTCACTTGGGTGAAGGCAGGTGCAGGTCTTGCGGTGGACGAGGCGCCACAGACGGACCTTGCTCTTGATGATGCAGTAGGGGATCCCAATTTTCCGGCATAAGACAGTCAGGAAGACCACTAGCTCAACAGGGTCCACATCGTGGGCAATGACCACCAGCTGGACTTCTTGTTCTCCACCAACGTGGTCACAGTGTTGACCCCTGCCCTTAGGACGGGGGGCCTCTTGGTGGAGACGTTCCCCTTCCCAGCTGCCTTCTGCTCGGCCCTGGCCACCAGCCGCTGCTTCTTCTCCTGCTTGTTCTCCGACCAGTACTTGTGGGCCAGCTTCAGCAACTGGACGGCTGTCTGGCGGTCCAGGGCCTGGGTGAAGAGGTTGATGATGGGGGGCACCTTGAACCGCTTGTAGAGGATGGCCCTCTGGCGCTGGAGCCGGATGTAGCGTGGCCACTTCACAAAGTGCATCAAGTCCCGCTTGGGCTGGATGTCCTGCCTGATGCCGAAGTTCTTGGTAGGCTTCTCGAGCGGGTTGACGACCTTCTTGGCCTCCTGTTTCTTGACCATGGCGGGCACTGACGCCACCTTCTTCCCCTTGGCCTTCTTCCCCTTTGGCATCTTGTCCGGTGGCAGTTTAGACAAGAAAACTTTGGTTTCTTATGCTATTTTGCTGAACTGCTTTTCATGTGTATCCTTCAATAGCTTCCTTTGCTATTTTACCTTTGAACTGGAGTGTGTGTTAAGCACAGCCTTGGAGTGCAACAAATCCTCTCCTGATCAACTACAAATCATAGGACTTTGACCCCAATTTAAGGGCCATGGTTGCCCCAGGAATCTGTAGTTTTGGAAGGCACTAGAGCTCTCCATCTCAAAATTATACATCATTTGGATTCCTCAAGATGAGATTTGTGTCCTGTGCTTCTAGAATGTGAAAGAGATCCTGCTTGCCCCCATCTAACTTGTGGAACTGTTGAAATGCCCACATCCTCCATAAAGCACTTGACAGGCAAAGAAGATTTAGACAGATTGAAGGCGCAAAGCATGAATTAACTGTCCTCTACAAAGACCTGTTTTTCTCCAGCTTC
The DNA here is from genome assembly GCF_025583915.1 of Anolis sagrei ordinatus. NCBI lineage: Eukaryota > Metazoa > Chordata > Lepidosauria > Squamata > Anolidae > Anolis > Anolis sagrei. The sequence goes on along the minus strand of NW_026844811.1, from coordinate 13,288,666 downwards.
CGAAAGAGAGGCCTGGCGTCTCAGTGGCATCCCGCTAATGGGACCTGATGGAGTCTCATGGAAAGGCCTTAATGGGTTCTGAAAGGTCTGTTTTGTGCACGGCACCCACCTTCCACCGTTCCCGCACCTCGAAAGGACATTGTCTTTCGGGCATAATTGCAATCTCACACTTTCAAGGTCCAGGGGACAGGTGGGCAGACAGCTGCGTGGGCAGAAGGGTGACATTTTGCCAGCGGTTTTGGAGAGATCCAATCAAGGGGGGGGTCCACCTTGGAAAGGAGTGCGGGGGTCTCAAAGCTGGCGGAGGCTCCCGTTCCATTAGTGTGTTCGACAGAGCACTGGGGTTTCATCTAGACTTTAAAGGTACTGAGAGTGTGATGGAGTGGTTTGAAGGTGGGACAACTTACTGTGTGACCCTCAGCAAGTCACACTCTCTCAGCTTCAGGAAGGCTGTGGTGAAGTTCCTCAAAATACATCATGAAGGTCTGCTTGGTCGGAATGATAGATCTGGACTCTGGGAGACTTAGGCGTGTATCTACGAGGGTTATTTGGAAAATACAAAGAATGAATATATTTTAATAAAACTTACATGGATTGTAGCATAGGTATTACATTATTTTTCCACGTAATCACAATTCAGTTCAATACATTTTGTCATCTGTAGGACAGGTTTGTGATGCCTGTGTCGAACTTTACACTGTAAACAGAATGAGTATGCTAAGCTCTAACCTTCACAAAGCCAGTTGATGAGCTACTGACGACTGGCACTGCTCGTTTGCTTCCGCTGGCTTCCTGCTACACGGCAGTGATACCAACTTCCTCTGAGAAAATTCCCCACAAGATCTACATGCTTTGTAAGCTTACTTTCCTGATATCCCTCATACAGCTCAATCTTCGCCCTTGGAAAGAAACAGAATGAGGACGCTCATCTCTTTCACCACAACACCAGTCGATGAGCTACTGACAACTTGCATTTCTCGTTCACTTCCACCAGTTTCCTGCTACACGGCAGTGATACCAGCTTCCCCTGCAAAAATTCCCCATGAGAGCTACGTTCCTTGTGACCTTACTTTCCAGATAACCCTCATATACTGTAGTTTGACTCTGTTTGAACTCAATGTTATGGTATTCTGGGAGTTGTAGGTTTACAAAGTCTTTAGTCAGGCTTTAGCACAGCAGGTTAACTGCCAGCTGCAGTAAATCTTGCCAACTGAAAGGTTGACAGTTTGAAACCCGGGTCAAGGTGAGCTCCTGGCTTTTAGCCCAGCTCCTGTCTACCTAGCAGTTTAGAAAGCAGCAATGTGAATAGATAAATAGGTACCGCTTCAGGTCTATATTCCCCAAACTCTACCAGTGTTCACATTTGGGCATATTGAGTATTCATGCCGAGTTTGGTCCAGATCCATCATTGTTTGAGTCCATAGTGCTCTCTGGATGTAGGTGAACTACAACTCCAAAACTCAAGGTCAATGCCCACCAAAACCCTTCCAGTATTTTCTGTTGGTCTTGGGAGTTCTGTGTGCCAAGATACATTCTCTCCCCACCCCCACCCCACCCCCGCAAAATTAAATTAGGTTTCCGAGTGGCCGAGCTAAAACCCATCTCAGCCCATCTGCGTGCCATTTGTGGCCAAAGGACTGTCCATCCGTTCTCATTAGCCGGCCTTGGAGACCGTGGGTGGAAAGGGGCCGAGACCTGGTCAGCTGCCCTGCATGCTGGGCTAAAGAGTACCATATGGAGGCCCCCTAATCTCTGTTAACAAGCGTCAGAAGAGCTAAATTGGAAGAATAATGACTCGTCCCTGGGCATGGCAGCCACGGCGGGCCAAGCTTCAGCACCAATTTATCAGAGCCAATTTCGACCCTGTTAAGTGGAGCCTGGCCGGCAAGTGGGAGAGATTAATCCGACGTCAAAAAGAGCAATGGGCTATGCTTTTAATTCCCCCCCCCCCCCCCCCCCCGCCACCGCCATTTTACTGATCGCCTTTCATCTCTGATTGCAAATGGAACACATTCCCCAATTGTGCCATAGCAGAAGAAGAGGACACTGGAGTCCAGCGACAACTCCCGTCATCAGAAAGGGATGATGGGAGATCCAACTCAGCAACAACCTTCTCCATCATTGTGGGAACTATGATATACAAAAAATGAATATATTTTAATAAAACTTACCTAGATTGTAGTATAGGTATTTCATTATTTTTCCACGTAATCACAGTTCAGTTCCATACATTTCGTCATCCCGTCGAACGGGTTTTTGATGCCTGTGTCATAGAGGTTTTCCACTGCCTTTTTCAGCCAGTTTGTCACTTCGATTTTCACCTTCGCCTCATCAGAAAAGCATTTTTCACCCACGTGTTCCTTCAATTTAGTGAACAGATGATAGTCACTGGGTGCGAGATCGGTGGCTTAAAACATTTTAACTTCGCACTTGGAGGGAAACAGGATGAAGACGCTCATCTCTAACCTTCAGCACAATGCCAGTTGATGAGCTACTGACAATAGGCACTGCTCATTCACTTCCGCTGGCTTCTCGTTACATGGCGGTGATACCAACTTCCCCCGTGAAAATTCCCCATGAGAACTACGTGCCTTGTAACCTTACTTTCCAGATATCCCTCATACAATGCAAACTTTGCACTTGAAGAGGAACAGAATGAGGATGCTCATCTCTAACCTTCTGCACAATGCCAGTTGATGAGCTACTGACAACTGGCACTGCTCGTTCGCTTCCACTGGCTTCTCGCTACATGGCAGTGATACCAACTTCCCCCGAGAAAATTCCTCATGAGAACTACATGCCTTGTAACCTTACTTTCCGGATGTCCCTCATACAATGCAAACTTTGCACTTGAAGAGGAACAGAATGAGGATGCTCATCTCTAACCTTCAGCACAATGCCAGTTGATGAGCTACTGACAACTGGCACTGCTCTTTCACTTCCACAGGCTTCTCGCTATATGGCAGTAATACCAACTTCCTCCGTGAAAATTCCCAGGGAATTTTCATATCTAAGAGTCAGCACAATGCCATTTGATGAGCTACGGACAACTGGCACTGCTCGTTCACTTCCACCGGCTTCTCGCTACATGGCAGTGATACCAACTTCCCCCATGAAAATTCCCCATGAGAACTACGTGCCTTGTAAACTTTCTGGATCTCCCTCATACAATGCAAATTTGCACTTGAAGAGGAACAGAATGAGGATGCTCATCTCTAACCTTCAGCACAATGCCAGTTGATGAGCTACTGACAACTGGCACTGCTCGTTCGCTTCCGCTGGCTTCTCGCTACAGGGCAGTAATACCAACTTCCCCTGTGAAAATTCCCCACAAGAGCTCTGTGCATTGTGACCTTACTTTCTGGATAACCCTTGTATTTGCAATATAGTAGCAGAGGTATGTAGCAAATAAAATGTATTATTATAATTAGTAGTAGTACTAGTTTGATGACTGTTATAGTTCTCTGACTGTTATAGCAGTTTAATGAAGTTACTTAGTGCTGCAGTTCAAGAGAGCTGTGTGTACTAGAGCTCCCTAGCAGATAATAGGGAGTACTATAGTATACTATACATGCAATGAGACCTTGGTGGTCCAAAAAAATCAAATGGCTTCCCATCCACCTCTTTTCTTCCTTGCTGGATCCATCACCTGCAGACGCTGACCTATGAGTCACAGGCTTCCCTTCTCAATCCCTCCCCGGCAATTACATTGCTCTCCATGGGGTTTCCGCATGACTGCTCTGCTTACTAAATCCTCCCCATCGTTTAGCCTGGAGACGGGAAGGCTGAGAGATGATATGATAGCCATCTCTGAAGATCTGGAAGAAGGTCCTCATGCAGCAGCTTGGTTCCTGCACTTCCTGGGCCTTAGCAAGAAAAGACTCTGAATCTTAGATATGTTAAGGTTTCTAAGCAAGGCTTGTCCAAAGTCTGGCCCGCGGGCCAATTGCGGCCCATGTTCAAATGTCCACCGGCCCACAGCTTCTGTCATAAAATCAGCAATATGCAGCCCGCCAGCACAGTTGACCATAAAATAGTTTATTCGCATTTAATGTCAATGGTTCGCAGAATGTCAGGCTGAACGGTCGGCCCTCACTCATTTTCACCTCACCAAATCTGAAACTCTTCACAAAAAGCTTGGACACCCCTGGCCTAAGGCATCTTGCCTAACCCCCTGCCATGAAGGAATACACAGCTAAAGCACTCCTGAAAGATGTCCATCTAACCATTGTTTGAAGACCTCTTGTAGCATCTTTTTGCTTTTTGGCTTTTTAAGTCCCTTCTGCTGTGTTTTCCAGTGTTTTTATGGCCTGATAGGTGTATTGTGTCCAAATTTGGTGTCAATTCGTCCAGGGCTTTTTGAGTTATGCTAATCCCACAAACAAACTTTAAAAAGTATCTTAAGACCTGGTTCTGCCGTTGTACTTTTGGAGAGTAGTCACATAATCTTAAGCTATTGTTCCCCTCAACGTGCTTGTCCTAGGAGTAAACCCCCCCTTGTATGAAGGTCGGTCTGTCACCTTGCCTCTCCATGGGTTCTCACTCCTAAATAATTCTGCTCCTTCATCTCACCCTGAGTTTTTAAATCATTTTATGTGCATGTGGCCTGTTCACTGTTATTATGTTTAGTTTAGCGTGGTTTTTTTTATATTGCTTGTTGTATTCTTATGTTTTGTACTTTATTGTGATGTTATTTTGTTGTAACTTGTATTTTATTTTATTGTAATTTGTTGTTTGGGCTTGGCCTCATGTAAGCTGCTCCGAGTCCCCGTTGGGGGAGATGGTGGCAGGGTATAAATAAAGTTTATTATTATTATTACTAGCCGTCCCCTGCCACGCGTTGCTGTGGCCCAGTCTGGTGATCTCGAAAATAAAGTAATGAGAAAGTGTTGGTTTCTAATATATGTAATGTCTTGATGCTTGTGAGTAAACAGTACTTCTTGTTGTTTCTTTGTCAGTAGAGATTGTCTGGTTTGCCTACTCTGGAACATGCAACATATTATTGTCCTTCTTTAGGGACCCCTTTCAAATATATCATACTATATCTCTCTCTGTGTGTGAATCATATCTCTCTATATCTATGGCTGGATGGCTTTGTCAGGAGGGCTTTGTTTGCGTTTTCTTGCCCTGGTGAAGGGAGTTGGATTGGATGGCCTTAAGTATTTTCTGTTGGCCATGGGCGTTCTGGGTAAGAAGTTTAGCCCAATTCCATCATTGGAGTTCAGAATGCTCTTTGATTGTAGGTGAACTTAAATCCCAATAACTACAACTCCCAAATGTCAAGGTCTCTTTCCCCCAAACTCCATCTGTGTTCATATTTGGACATATGGAATATTCATGCCAAATTTGGTCCAGATCCATCATTGTTTGAGTCCACAGTGCTCTCTGGATGCAGGTGAACTACAACTCCCAAACTCAAGGTCAATGCCAACTAAACCCTTCTAGTGTTTTCTGATGGTCATGGGAGTCCTTTGAGCTAAGTTTGGCCCAATTTGGTCATTGGTGGAGTTTAGAATGCTCTTTGATTTTAGGTGAACTATAAATCCCAGCAACTACAACTCCCAAATGACAAAATCAATTTTTTGAGTGAAGGACATACATTGGGTTGTTAGGTGTCGTGTCCAAATTTGGTGTCAATTTGCCCAGTGGTTTTTGAGTTCTGTGAATACCACAAACGAACATTACATTTTTATTTATATAGATTAAAAGTGTGACGCACATTGTGATGCTTGTATGATGTATGCATATTATTATAAAGGGTATATAAACCAAGATAATTATTTTGTTCATCACCCTGTTTCCTGGAATACCAGCAGGGTCCATATCCGGTTAGTGCCAACCGAGCATAAACCGTACTTTTACAGACCTCAGGGACTCTCTTTTGTCTCTTTTCCTCAAACCTTCTCCCTGCCATTTCAACATGACTTAGCCCATGTCCGCAATGAAGAAAAGCTTCCCAAACCCCATGCAAATTCTTAAATGAGGGTGCCATAAAACTGAGAGAAGAGGAAGTGAGGTAACACAGAAACACGGAACAAGAGAACCATTTCACTGTGCGTGCAAGGTTGTTTGTCTTCCCAACTCTTTTCCTGTTCTTCTCTGATTCAAGAAGTTTGGGAGCGAAACAGAGAAAACAACCCAGTGTGCTTGAAAATTGGCCTGTGTTTGCCTCTTTGCTGTCGGCATCCTTCTTATCTGCAAACAAGCAGGCGATTCCCCCGCTTCCATACATTCCTTGCTCTCCATCACTATCTTTCCCAAAGCCCTGTGGTCCCAAACACCATAAGATGGAAAGCCTCATTGCAACAGGGCTCCTCTCTTGCTCAGCATCGTCCCATCAGAGCCGGCAGCAATTGAAGTTGCGGCTATTCCTGATACCCCAACACTCCCCTTTTCCTTCCATGCGTACCCCCACTGCTGCCTTTCCAAAAGGCCACATTGTGCTTTTCCCCCTGCTTCTTTGCCTGTTGTGTCATCCTGCTGTTTTGATGCCTCGTTGAGCCGGCTCTGTGATTACGTTGTCTCTCCTGAGGCGACCGGAGGCCAGAGATTTCGATCCCACTCTGGCTGATCGTGAGGAATTTAGCCAAGCATGAGAGGGACTAATAATAATAATAATAGGCTAAATGTGACACACACACACACACCCTTTACTTGTAGCTGTTTGATCGTCATCTGAGATTAACTCACATCCATTGGGCTTCTCTTTATTAGTATTGTTGTTATGTTACAAAGAACTTCCTAATGTGTCTCCTCCTTTGGAGGTTTTAAGCAGAGGGTGGATGGGTATCTGTCAGGAGTGCTTTGGTTGTTTTCCTGGAAGAAAGGGGATGGACTGGAAGGGCCCTGGGGTCTCTTCCAACTCTTCTGTTACAAGGAGTAGCACTATCGCTTTGCCCTTCCATTTCCCTTATGGATTGGCCCCAGCTCTTCACTTGAACCCACTTTGAGTCTTAAAAGGAGCCAAACCTAATTTTGCAGGACTCAATGGTCCAAAACAGCGTTTCTCAACCTGGGGGTCGCGTCCCCTGGGGGGGTTGTGACAGAATTTCAGAGGGTCACCAAAGACCACCAGGAACCATATATTTCTGATGGTCTTAGGAACCCCTTTGGCAGAGAAGGCTGAAGATCTCACCCTGTCCTTCTCTTCCTTTTTGGAAACAGACAGCGAATCTTCCCACCAAAAGTCCTCCTCTGCTATGATTGGCTGGCCTCTCAGCTAAGGGGAGGGCTGTTTCTGAGACTCTAAGTGGGGAGGGGAGAGCAGGCATGCAAGGCTGTGCGGGCGAGAGAGAGCATGCGAAGCTGGCGGGAGACTCACACCAGCAAGTCCCTTCAAGGCATGTGGGTTCTCTGTGGGAATTTTGGCCCAATTCTCTCATTTGTTGGGGTTCAGAATGCTCTTTGATTGTAGGTGAACTCTAAATCCCAGCAACTACAACTCCCAAATGTCAAGGTCTGTTTCCTCCAAACTCCACCAGTGTTCACATTTGAGCATATTGAGTATCCATGCCAAATGTGGTCCAGATCCATCATTGTTGGAGTCCACAGTGCTCTCTGGATGAAAGTGAACTACAACTCCCAAACTCAAGTTAAATGCCCTACAAACCCTTCCAATATTGGCTGTTGGTCGTGGGAGTTCTGTGTGCCAATTTTGGTTCAATTCCATCGTTGGTGGAGTCCAGAATGCTCTTTGATTGTAGGTGGACTATAAATCCCAGCAACTACAACTCTCAAAATCCTTCCTCCCAACCCCACCAGTATTCAAATTTGGGCATATCGGGTATTTGTGCCGAACTTGGTCCAGTGAATGAAAATACATCCTGCATATCAGATATTAACGTTACGATTCATAATGGGAGCAAAATGACAGTAATGAAGTAGCAAAGAAAATAATGTTATGGTTGGGAGTTACCACAACATAAGGGAAGGCTGAGAACCATTGATCTACTAGGTCTTATTTTCAGGGGATGTCTTATATTTGGGAATTTTTTGAGAATTCTACAAAACTATAAAACCTAGGGTTCTAGAGTTACCTGAGGGCTGAAAGGGACGGTATACAAATACAGTAAATAAATAAATAACTTCTATAGGTTGTCATCATGGTTGTTTAGATAGTGTGACATTTGTGTAGCCTGCCCGCTATCGAGGTGTATCTGGTCCAGATTAAAACCAGGACGTCCCAGAGAAGAAGGAAACAAGAAGGAATCGCTTGGGCTGGGATAAGAGGCACGCCGAGGCCTTGCTTTATTTGTTCACGGAATCACCGTAATGCGACGGTTTGCATCATTGGAAAACGAACAAACGAACGAAAAAGCAGAGCCGAAACCACAAATGGGCAGAGAGATATGCTCTTTTACAAAGGGATGAGCCGTTGGTTGCATTCGAGATGGGAAAACTGGAACAAGAGTCATTCACCTTTCGAGCAATCTTTTTCCAGACCCGAGAAGAGCAAACCCGCAAGACCTGAAGACCAGACCTCTGTTAGACGGACAAGGATAGACCCGGCGATGGATTTTTGTGTTTGTCTGGCAAGTTGAGACATTACGGGGAAGGGAACGTCGGGGACTTTGGAGGTGCAAAGGGCGAAAGGAGTGTTAGCAAGCAGTGAAGGTCTTCCAGAAGAAGTTTTTGCACGGGGCTTTGCGGTCCCGCTGGGTGAGCTGGGACAACCTCCCCAGCACCGACGCCTCGTCCTCCAGTTTGCTCTCCAGCGGATCTTCCGATTCGGAAGGAGTCGGCTCCCGACCCACTTCGGCCCCGTCCAAGAGCTCTGCCAGCATTTTCAGGATCAGGACTTTGCGGGCTTTGGTTTGCTCCTAGGAAGGCGACACAAACAAACAGGGGACGAGAGAAGAAGAATTGGACAGGGATGTGAAAAGAAGGCAAGGAATGAGAAAAAGTACAGTGGCATCCTTGGTGAAAGTCTTAGCCCGGCAAGAAAGAGCGACGGAAGGAGAAAGAAAATCCATTCAAGCCCTTGAGACAAATGGAGGATGATCATAACAACAACAACAACAACAACAACAACAATTTTATTTATATACCGCCACCATCTCCCCAATGGGACTCGGGGCAGCTCACAACAACACTCCAAAGTGCTGCGCACATAAAATACGATGTTCCATATGTTCCCTCCATCATTTCATTCCCTCCTCACTTTATTCTCCCTCTTGTCTCTCTTTTTTCTTTCTCTCTTTCTTTCCTACCTTCATTCCTTTCCCCTCTCTCTCCTTCCCTTCCTTCTTTTTTCCTTCCTTCTTCCTTACCTTATTTCTCCCCCTCTTCACTCACTCTCCTTCTTTCCTTTCTTGATTCTCTCTCTCTCTCCGTTCCATCCTTTTCTTATGTCCCTCTTTATCTTCTTCCTTCCTTCCTTCTTTCTTTCCTTCCTTCCTCCTTACCTTATTTTCCCCTCTCTCTTCACTCCCTCTCCTTCTTTCATTTCTTCATTCTCATTCTCTCTCTGTTCCATCCTTTTCTTATGTCCCTCTTTATCTCCTTCCTTCCTTCCTCCTTACCTTATTTCCCCCTCTCTCTTCACTCACTCTCTTTCTTTCCTTTCTTCATTCTCTCTCTCCACTCTATCCTTTGCTTATGTCACTCACTCTTTCTTTTCTTCCTTCCTTCCTTTTGTTTCTTCCTTCTCTCCCTCTGTCCTTCATTCCTTTCCTCCCCTCTTTCCTCCTTCCTTCTCCCTTTCCTCTCTCTCTCCCTTCCTTCCTTCTTTCTTCTCTTCCATTTCTCTCTCTCCATTCCATCCTTTTCTTACGTCCCTCTTTAACTTCTTCCTTCCTTCTTTCCTTCCTTCCTCATTACCTTATTTTCCCCTCTCTCTTCACTCACTCTTTGTTTCCTTTCTTCATTCTCTCTCTCTCCACTCCATCCATTTCTTATGTCCCTCTTTATCTTCTTCTTCCTCCCTTTTTTCCTTATTTCCTTCTTTTGTTTCTTCCTCCTCTACCTCTGTCCTTCATTTCTTATCCTCTCTCTCTTTCCTACCTTAATCCCTTCCCCCCTCTCTCCCCTCTCTCCCCCCTTTCTTCTTTCCTTATTTCCCCTCTCTCTTCAGTCACTCTCTTTCTTTCCTTTCTTCATTCTCTCTCTCTCTCTCTCCATTCCATCCTTTTCTCATGTCCCTTCTATCTTCTTCCTTCCTTCTTTCCTTCCTTTTTTCTTCCTTCTCTCCCTCTGTCCTTCCATTTCTTATCTTCTCTCTCGTTCTCTCTTTCCTACCTTCTTCCCTCTCTCCCCCCTTTCTTCTTTCCTTATTTCCCCTCTCTCTTCAGTCACTCTCTTTCTTTCCTTTCTTCATTCTCTCTCTCTCTCTCTCTCTCTCTCCATTCCATCCTTTTTTCATGTCCCTATTTATCTTCCTCCTTCTTTCCTTCCTTTTTTTCTTCCTTCTCTCCCTCTGTCCTTCCATTTCTTATCCTCTCTCTCGTTCTCTCTTTCCTACCTTCTTGCCTCTCTCTCCCCCTTTCTTCTTTCCTTATTTCCCCTCTCTCTTCAGTCACTCTCTTTCTTTCCTTTCTTCATTCTCTCTCTCTCTCTCTCCATTCCATCCTTTTCTCATGTCCCTATTTATCTTCTTCCTTCCTTCTTTCCTTCCTTTTTTCTTCCTTCTCTCCCTCTGTCCTTCCATTTGTTATCCTCTCTCTCGTTCTCTCTTTCCTTCCTTCCTTCCCTCCCTTTCTTCTTTCCTTCCCCCCCCTGCTCTCTTTCTTTCCTCTCCACATCTTCTCTCTTTAACTCTCTTCTCTCCCCTAATTCTCTCCTTCTTTCATCCTGTATTCTAAACCTCTCCATCAATTCCCCTTTTGTCAATTCCTTTAAAGCCATCAGTTTAATATATTTTTAAAGAGGGGGAAACCCTCCTTTGTGCTGGGATCTAAGCGCTTTGCATTCCTTCCCCATTAAAACCCATTCAAAGGGATTCGCAAAGTGACAAATGAGTAGCTGACCCCTGAATCAATTGCCCGGACAGGTTCTGTGTGCAAAGGTCATGAGAAATAAGTCCCATATTCCTGAACCCTGACAGCCTTTTGGGACTTACCCGGCTGCTCTGTGCTGAAAGCTTGTCTTCTCCAGGCAAAGCGGATGCCCTCACGGTCCAAACCAGGAGCAGAACCGCAAGGAGCCGTCCCATCAGCTGCATGGTGGAGCCAAGTCTCGCCTGTTTGAGAGGAAGCTGAGAGGCAGAGCAGCAACTGTTCCTTCTTCTCTCCAGTTACCAAAGGAGCCTTGGAGCATCGCCTTTTATGAAGCCCTCTCCCCCTCTTCGCCGGTCCCCAGTGGGGTACCAAGTGACGCAGGCGGAGCAAGTCTGCCTGGCAGGCCAATGCCTTTCCAAGGGAGGATCGAGGGAAATGAGGCGATCCAAAGAAACCACAAGCCCGGGATTGCACGCCAAAGCTGTGGCGGAAAGTGGAAAATCATAATAGCGGGGGCATGGAAGTGTTTCTCAACACACCGACACCTAAATAGTGAAGTGACCGAAAGTAATATATATTAATCATGGACCCGAAATTTGTCCCATCCGTTTGATTTGTGTTTGCGTTTCGTTCCGTCCATTCGGAACAAAATGGTCACCTCCAGATTGGATTACTGTAATGCACTCTACGTGGGGCTGCCCTTGAAAGCGGCCCGGAAATTTCAATTGGTACAACAGCCAGGTTACTAACCGGTGCTTCTTGCAGGGAGCGGTCAACCCTTCTGTTTAAGGGGCTCCACTGGCTGTCGTTCATTTTCCGGTCCCAATTCAAGGTGCAGGTTCTTACCTACAAAGCCCTGAACGGTTTGGGACTCGCCTACCTGCATGGCCGCATTTCTGTGTACGAACCCACATGTTCTCTTCGATCATCTGGAGAGGCCCTGCTCGCGCTTCCACCTCCTTCGCAGGCGCAATTGGTGGGGACGAGGGAGAGGGCCTTCTCGGTGTTGGCCCCCAACTCTGGAACTCACTCCCTAAGGACATCAGACATGCCCCAATGCTGGCAGTCTTTAGGAAGAGCCTGAAAACGTGGTTGTTCCAGTGTGCCTTCCCAGAATAAGGAGAACTCTTAGTAATATGTCCTCAAATGCACTTTAATACTGACTTAGGATAGTCTGCGCGCCCTCATCTTTCTCTGAAAACCCTATTCTAATTTGCCTTACCTTGTTCATGCCCTGCACTTTTTGATTTTAAATTTGAATTATTACATTTGGCCCGGCCATAGGTTTTTAAATGCTGTATGTTTTGATATTGTTATTGTCTATTGCTTATTGTGTATTTTCTGTTTTTGAGTTTATTTTCACTGTTTTGTATTGATTACTGTTATTGCTTTTGTTTATTGATGTATTGTGGGCTTGGCCTCATGGAAGCCACACCGAGTCCCTTGGGGAGATGGTAGCAGGGTACAAATAAAGTTATTGTTGTTGTTGTTGTTGTTGTTATTATTATTATTATTATTATTATTAGGCCCCTCCTGGAACGAAAATAGACTCAAAACAAGAAAAGAAAGAATAGAAAAGAAAAAGAAGCAGAAGAAAGAAAAGGAAGCACCCACTCCGAAAATAACAAACAACTATTTACTCTATTTTTCTATTGTTTTCTTTTTTTTATCTTCTTTTTTTCTCCCCCCCCCCCCTCATATTCTTCTCTTCTTTTTTATTCATTTGTTTTTAATGGAAATTCTTAATAAAGATTTTTTTTAAAAAATAGACTCAAAACGAAAGGCAGGTAGGAGCGGGTACCAGCTCTAAGCCTGCTTTTCGGATCGATTGCCGTGAGTGTAGGCCCAAAGCTCCGGGACCTAGCAGGGCCTGCAGCCGAGCACCGAGTAAGGAACGCTACTTACTCAGCACTCAGATGCAGGCCCTGCCAAGCCCGGGCGCATAGCCCCGGGTGCTTTGGGCCTATGGATGAAGTCACCCCTCCAAATAATAGTCCGAAAGAAATTGGATCTTTCAACCCCAAAAACAAAAAATGAAACTTTGACCTCCTGATTTTGGGGGGGTGAGTCAAAACGGATCGAGGCCCCCAGTGAAAGCTGGGTGACTAAACGGATGAAGGTATGCCCCAAATGCACACTATGCGTGGCCGTCCCCTGCAACTACAACTCCCAAATGTCAAGATTTTATTTTCTCCAAACTCCACCAGTGTTCACATTTGGGCATATTGAGTATTCGTGTAGAGTTTAGTCCAGATCCATCATTGTTTGAGTCCACAGTGATCTCTGGATGTAGGTGAACTACAACTCCAAAACCAAAGGACACTGCCCACCAAACCCTTCCAGTATTTTCTGTTGGTCATGGGAACTGTGTGCCAAGTTTGGTTCAATTCCATCGTTGGTGGGGTTCAGAATGCTTTTTGATTGTAGGTGAACTATAAATCCCAGCAACTACAACTCCCAAATGACAAAATCAATTTTTTTGAGTGAAGGACATACATTGGGTTGTTAGGTGCCTTGTGTCCTATATATATATATATATATATATATATATATATATATATATATATATATGAAAGGATATATATATGAAAGGATACAGAAAAATAATGGTTTAAACGTTTGACAAGAGTCAGGTTCACACCTCCACTCAGTCATGGATGATCCTGAGCAAGTCACATTCTCTCAGTCTCAAAGGAAGGCCGTGGCAAACCTCTGAATCAATCTGGCACAGAAAACCCTAGAAGAGTTCTCGGACTAAAGGTCAGGATTGAGTTGAAGCCACTGAACAATAACAAGAGTAATTGGAAAAACCCCAAAGAGCCATGAATGTAGGGAAGCAGATGCTCGAGAGTTGACTTGAGGTCTTTCAAACATCTGAAGAGCCTTCCAGGTGTTTGTAGAAGATGGACAAATCTTGTCATCTTGTTGAGGATATAGCCAGACTGTCTTTTAGTAGAAGGTGGAGCAAAGTTGTCTTCTTGTAGAGGCTGGAACAAGATCATATTCTTGTAGAAGATGGAGCCAGATTGCCTGAAGATAAAGTGAGGCTGTCTTCTTGTAGAAGGTGGAGATAATTGTCTTCTTGTAGAAGATACAGTGAGATTGACTTCTTGTAAAGGGTGGAGCAAAGTTCTCTTCTTGTAGAAGTTGGAACAACATCATCTTTTTGTAGAAGATGGAGCCACATTGCCTGAAGATAAAGCGAGGTTGTCTTCTTGTAGAAGATGGAGCAAAGTTGTCTTCTTGTAGAGGTTGGAACAAGATCATTTTCTTGTTAAGGATGGAGCTAGGTTGCCTTCTTGTTTAAGACAAAGATGTGTTGTCTTCTTGTAGAAGATGGAGAAAACTGACAAGAAGACAATATCTCCCCATCTTCTACAAACACCTGGAGGACTCTTCAGATGTTTGAAGTACCTCAAGTCAATTCTTGGGCATCTCTTTTTCTACATTCATGGCTCCTTGGAGCCAGGTTGTCTCCTCCTCCAGAGGACTGTGCCTGGACCAAGACCCAAATTCCAAGGAAAGAGGTTCCAACTAAACGTTATAAATAACCCCACATATTTAATGATTTCCAACTGGGTTGAGGTGTCCTCCTCTTATCAAAGATCTCATTAATCATATTATAATCTGTCTTTGGTGCCTCAGTCGTGTCAATGTTGGAATTTCATCACAGTCTTGCTTTCAAGTGCTCTTTGTTTCATGTACCAAGTTTTTGCCAAGCTGCAGATTTGTGGTTGGGATTTTTGCTGCTGTCTTGATTCATGGATTCATGTACCTGGGTTCATTGATTTTTATGTAACTATGCATCTTGTTTCCCCTTGAAGCTTATGGACTATTTTATATATTGGAACAAAATCCTTAATAAGCTATTGATGTTTGTTTCGTTTTCTCATTTTGCTTAGATAGAAAGCCTTTTGTAAACAGAGGCTAAGACGATCGGTTCGTTTACAGGAAAAGAGAGATAACAAAACTTTATCTGGTGGGAAGGTCAAGAGAAATGCTTTCCTTTCAGTTGTGGGGTCTGGAAAAAGCCTTATATTGATTTGTGGGAAAGCGTTGCCTCAGTCGGGTCAATGTTGGAATTTCATCATGGTCTTGTTTTCAAGTGCTCTTTGTTTCATGTATCAAGTTTTTGTCAAGCTGGGATTTTTCCTGCTGTCTTGATTCATTGATTCACATACTTAGGTTTATGGATTTGTATGTACCTGTGGATCTTGTTTCCCCTTGAAGCTTATGAACTATTTTATATATTGGAACAAAATCCTTAATAAGCTATTGATGTTTGCTTTGTTTTCTCATTTCGCTGGACACACTTGGGAGGCAACGTTTGCCTCTGTTTGCTGGAACGTACCGATTTGGGCATCCTAATTTTTGCCAGCCTTTTTTTCCAGAACTCCTGCTGCACTCCCCAATTTTGGAGTGTTATTAAGGATATAAACTGAAATAAAGGCACTCATGGGCGCTAATAGCTAGCTAGGCATATATGTATTGAAATTGCGATTGCATATAAATAGGGGTTTTAAAGGATATTGTTCATTTTGGTGACGGCAGGGAGAAAAACATAGAAATCGCCCCCAGCCGAAAGCCTTGATATGAGATTATGTTATGTAAGGCAGCTCTACAGAATGTAAAGCAGGAAGTTAATTCACTTACTCTCAGGTTACAGTATTGCTTACTCTCCGATTATGGTATATACCACCGACTTTGGTGGTATATTCCCCCCATTTTGGTCTTCTGACATAAATCCTAGAGATCCCACAATTGATATGGGATATACCTGATATACCCATACACAATCGCCTCTCATCGTGAAGGGATGCTGGCCCATTTGCATATTTAATTAAATGCAAGGCTCCCGCTTTGCATATCGTTTGAGTGAACCAAGGGGGAGCGCTGGCCCGCCGCAGATTACAAGCTCGCCCTCCAGCAAAGCTGTGTAAGCCCTTTCAGTTGTCCAAGGGAGATATCGGATATCTCAGTGTGAGAACGCATTAGCATTTGGAAACCAAGGCTTCAGGTCTTAGTGCTATCAAGGATTTCAAAAAGCATATATCCCAGACCCTATACTTGTTCTACATAGTGTAAATAATATACCAAAGTATCACTATATCATTTAACACCAAAGTCAGAATCAACCGTCTCGAGTATTTATGTTTTTTTATTGTTAGCAGCTTTGAGTCTCTTTGTAATAGAGATAAGGTTGTGGGTGAACTACAACTCCCATCATGCCAGGTTAACCCCAGGAAATCTCATCAGTACTTCAAGCTGGGCAACTTTGCTCTCGATGCATCATTGGTGGGATTCAGTGTGCTCTCTGGCTGTAGGGTAAACTACAACTCCCACTATGGTGAATCAGTCCCCTCCAACCTCTCCAGTAGGTTGAGTTAGTCATGGGGGTTCTGTGTGCCAAGTTTGGTCCAGGTCCGTCATTGGTGGGGTCATGCAAATACTGCACCAATGGAGAGAGTAAGGAACATCGGGATGTCTGTGGAGACACAGAAAACCTAGGATGAAATTTTCCCCATGTGGGCAGTATGGTGGAAGACATTGGCAGAGCTCTTGGACAACATGTTCACGGCAAGTTTGCTCTGGTTCATGCAACTTTCACACCAATGGAGAGAGAGAGAAACATTGGGATGCCTGTGGTGGAGGAAACATAAAATCTAGGCTGGAATTGTCCCCATATGAAAGCTTTCACTTGGGTGGTGGGCAGTATGGTGTCGGTGGAGGACCTTGGCAGGGCTCTTGGACAACATGTTCACGGCAAGTTTGCTCTGGTTCATGCAACTTTCACACCAATGGAGAGAGAGAGAAACACTGGGATGCCTGTGGTGGAGGAAACAAAATCTAGGCTGGAATTGTCTCCATATGAAAGCCTTCACTTGGGTGGTGGGCAGTATGGTGTCGGTGGAGGACCTTGGCAGGGCTCTTGGACAACATGTTCACGGCAAGTTTGCTCTGGTTCATGCTAGGATGAAATTTTCCCCATGTGGGCAGTATGGTGGAAGACATTGGCAGAGCTCTTGGACAACATGTTCACGGCAAGTTTGCTCTGGTTCATGCAACTTTCACACCGATGGAGAGAGAGAGAAACACTGGGATGCCTGTGATGGAGTAAACACATAAAATCTAGGCTGGAATTGTCCCCGTATGAAAGCCTTCACTTGGGTGGTGGGCAGTATGGTGTTGGTGGAGGACATTGGCAGAGCTCTTGGACAACATGTTCACGGCAAGTTTGCTCTGGTTCATGCAACTTTCACACCAATGGAGAGAGAGAGAAACACTGGGATGCCTGTGGTGGACTAGGATGAAATTGTCCCCGTATGAAAGCCTTCACTTGGGTGGTGGGCAGTATGGTGTTGGTGGAGGACATTGGCAAAGCTCTTGGAAAACATGTTCACGGCAAGTTTGCTCTGGTTCATGCAACTTTCACACCGACGGAGAGAGAGAGAAACACTGGGATGCCTGTGATGGAGTAAACACATAAAATCTAGGCTGGAATTGTCCCCGTATGAAAGCCTTCACTTGGGTGGTGGGCAGTATGGTGTTGGTGGAGGACATTGGCAGAGCTCTTGGACAACATGTTCACGGCAAGTTTGCTCTGGTTCATGCAACTTTCACACCGACGGAGAGAGAGAGAAACACTGGGATGCCTGTGATGGAGTAAACACATAAAATCTAGGCTGGAATTGTCCCCGTATGAAAGCCTTCACTTGGGTGGTGGGCAGTATGGTGTTGGTGGAGGACATTGGCAGAGCTCTTGGACAACATGTTCACGGCAAGTTTGCTCTGGTTCATGCAACTTTCACACCGATGGAGAGAGAGAGAAACACTGGGATGCCTGTGATGGAGTAAACACATAAAATCTAGGCTGGAATTGTCCCCGTATGAAAGCCTTCACTTGGGTGGTGGGCAGTATGGTGTTGGTGGAGGACATTGGCAGAGCTCTTGGACAACATGTTCACGGCAAGTTTGCTCTGGTTCATGCAACTTTCACACCGACGGAGAGAGAGAGAAACACTGGGATGCCTGTGATGGAGTAAACACATAAAATCTAGGCTGGAATTGTCCCCGTATGAAAGCCTTCACTTGGGTGGTGGGCAGTATGGTGTTGGTGGAGGAAATTGGCAGAGCTCTTGGACAACATGTTCACGGCAAGTTTGCTCTGGTTCATGCAACTTTCACACCGATGGAGAGAGAGAGAAACACTGGGATGCCTGTGATGGAAGCCTTCACTTGGGTGGTGGGCAGTATGGTGTTGGTGGAGGACATTGGCAGAGCTCTTGGACAACATGTTCACGGCAAGTTTGCTCTGGTTCATGCAACTTTCACACCGACGGAGAGAGAGAGAAACACTGGGATGCCTGTGATGGAGTAAACACATAAAATCTAGGCTGGAATTGTCCCCGTATGAAAGCCTTCACTTGGGTGGTGGGCAGTATGGTGTTGGTGGAGGAAATTGGCAGAGCTCTTGGACGACATGTTCACGGCAAGTTTGCTCTGGTTCATGCAACTTTCACACCGACGGAGAGAGAGAGAAACACTGGGATGCCTGTGATGGAGTAAACACATAAAATCTAGGCTGGAATTGTCCCCGTATGAAAGCCTTCACTTGGGTGGTGGGCAGTATGGTGTTGGTGGAGGACATTGGCAGAGCTCTTGGACAACATGTTCACGGCAAGTTTGCTCTGGTTCATGCAACTTTCACACCGACGGAGAGAGAGAGAAACACTGGGATGCCTGTGATGGAGTAAACACATAAAATCTAGGCTGGAATTGTCCCCGTATGAAAGCCTTCACTTGGGTGGTGGGCAGTATGGTGTTGGTGGAGGACATTGGCAGAGCTCTTGGACAACATGTTCACGGCAAGTTTGCTCTGGTTCATGCAACTTTCACACCGATGGAGAGAGAGAAACACTGGGATGCCTGTGATGGAGTAAACACATAAAATCTAGGCTGGAATTGTCCCCGTATGAAAGCCTTCACTTGGGTGGTGGGCAGTATGGTGTTGGTGGAGGACATTGGCAGAGCTCTTGGACAACATGTTCACGGCAAGTTTGCTCTGGTTCATGCAACTTTCACACCGACGGAGAGAGAGAGAAACACTGGGATGCCTGTGATGGAGTAAACACATAAAATCTAGGCTGGAATTGTCCCCGTATGAAAGCCTTCACTTGGGTGGTGGGCAGTATGGTGTTGGTGGAGGACATTGGCAGAGCTCTTGGACAACATGTTCACGGCAAGTTTGCTCTGGTTCATGCAACTTTCACACCGACGGAGAGAGAGAGAAACACTGGGATGCCTGTGATGGAGTAAACACATAAAATCTAGGCTGGAATTGTCCCCGTATGAAAGCCTTCACTTGGGTGGTGGGCAGTATGGTGTTGGTGGAGGAAATTGGCAGAGCTCTTGGACAACATGTTCACGGCAAGTTTGCTCTGGTTCATGCAACTTTCACACCGACGGAGAGAGAGAGAAACACTGGGATGCCTGTGATGGAGTAAACACATAAAATCTAGGCTGGAATTGTCCCCGTATGAAAGCCTTCACTTGGGTGGTGGGCAGTATGGTGTTGGTGGAGGACATTGGCAAAGCTCTTGGAAAACATGTTCACGGCAAGTTTGCTCTGGTTCATGCAACTTTCACACCGACGGAGAGAGAGAGAAACACTGGGATGCCTGTGATGGAGTAAACACATAAAATCTAGGCTGGAATTGTCCCCGTATGAAAGCCTTCACTTGGGTGGTGGGCAGTATGGTGTTGGTGGAGGACATTGGCAGAGCTCTTGGACAACATGTTCACGGCAAGTTTGCTCTGGTTCATGCAACTTTCACACCGACGGAGAGAGAGAGAAACACTGGGATGCCTGTGGTGGAGTAAACACATAAAATCTAGGCTGGAATTGTCCCCGTATGAAAGCCTTCACTTGGGTGGTGGGCAGTATGGTGTTGGTGGAGGACATTGGCAAAGCTCTTGGAAAACATGTTCACGGCAAGTTTGCTCTGGTTCATGCAACTTTCACACCGACGGAGAGAGAGAGAAACACTGGGATGCCTGTGATGGAGTAAACACATAAAATCTAGGCTGGAATTGTCCCCGTATGAAAGCCTTCACTTGGGTGGTGGGCAGTATGGTGTTGGTGGAGGACATTGGCAGAGCTCTTGGACAACATGTTCACGGCAAGTTTGCTCTGGTTCATGCAACTTTCACACCGATGGAGAGAGAGAGAAACACTGGGATGCCTGTGATGGAGTAAACACATAAAATCTAGGCTGGAATTGTCCCCGTATGAAAGCCTTCACTTGGGTGGTGGGCAGTATGGTGTTGGTGGAGGACATTGGCAGAGCTCTTGGACAACATGTTCACGGCAAGTTTGCTCTGGTTCATGCAACTTTCACACCGATGGAGAGAGAGAGAAACACTGGGATGCCTGTGATGGAGTAAACACATAAAATCTAGGCTGGAATTGTCCCCGTATGAAAGCCTTCACTTGGGTGGTGGGCAGTATGGTGTTGGTGGAGGACATTGGCAGAGCTCTTGGACAACATGTTCACGGCAAGTTTGCTCTGGTTCATGCAACTTTCACACCGATGGAGAGAGAGAGAAACACTGGGATGCCTGTGATGGAGTAAACACATAAAATCTAGGCTGGAATTGTCCCCGTATGAAAGCCTTCACTTGGGTGGTGGGCAGTATGGTGTTGGTGGAGGAAATTGGCAGAGCTCTTGGACGAACATGTTCACGGCAAGTTTGCTCTGGTTCATGCAACTTTCACACCGATGGAGAGAGAGAGAAACACTGGGATGCCTGTGATGGAAGCCTTCACTTGGGTGGTGGGCAGTATGGTGTCGGTGAAGGACATTGGCAGGGCTCTTGGACAACATGTACACAGCAAGTTTGCATGTTCACGAGCAAGTTTGCTCTGGTTCGTGCAAGTTTCACACCAATGGAGAGAGAGAGAAACACTGGGATGATTGTGGTGGAAGAAACACATAAAATCTAGGCTGGAATTGTCCCCAAATGAAAGCATTCCTTGGATGGCGGACAGAATGGTGTTGGTGGAGGACATTGATATCTTCAATGTGCTCACTATAACCTGCAATGTCATTGGAGGGAGGGTCAGTGGTGTCTTCTGAGTAGTGGGAGCTTGTCTGTGTAAGTGGACACCTCAGCCAAACACACACAAAGATATTTTTACTTTTATTATGTGTACAGATCTCCACTAGCATTCATGCACGGTGTGAAGGAGCGTAAAATTACTGCCACCAAATTTGTGAGGAAAGCTAGGCAATGATCAATATCAGCTTAGGAGCTGGTTTATAAAGGGACTATTATTTACAGAAGTATTTATTTATTTATTTGATAGCGTAGCTCTAATTGGGTTCTTGATTTGACCTTTCTTTTGTAGGCTGTTTGGCTTAGAAGTAAAGGTTCAAAGGCAAGGCTTGAGGAAAACAGTAACAAGTTTATTGGAACAAGCAAGGTATAACAGATTCGATGTTTCTTCTCTAGAGGCACAAATCTTGATAGGTTACATTAGTAAGGTTTCATGAGTAACTTTAGGTACAGACTTTAAGAAGTTTCTGTAAGCAGATGTATCTTTCCTAGACAACTGTCCTAATAAAACAAATAAGCTAAAAGGCTTATTTAACAGAATTGGCTCCCAGCCAAACCTTGATTCTTAACCCAGAATCAATCACCCCCCGTAGCTCTATCACTACCGGGTCCTTTCCTGTAACCCTTTTGGTCACAAATTAGTCTCCTCAATCTCCACCAGAGATTTCAGTCTTCTCTGTGACTCTAACGGTCACAGACTGCCTATTTCAAACAGATGTGCAGTTAGGTGACAGTTGGCTCCACCCCCGTTGCTATGGCAACTCAGGCCAAGCCAAACCAGCCACCATCTCTAACAAAATATAATCCTACATACTTACCATTTATTAACTACTGTTTAAACAACACATAACCATAAGAATAAAAATACACATCTTCACAAACGGCAACTAGGTTTCTCGGTTGTTAGACTGATATACCTAGTGGATATCCCAGCCAAATACACACATACATATTTTCACTTTTATTATGTGTATATAGATATAGATAAGGGAGCCCCCGGTGATGCAGTGGGTTAAACCGCTGAGCTGCTGAACGTGCTAACCAAAAGGTCGCAGGTTCGAATCTGTGGAGCGGGGTGAGCTCCCACTGTTAGCCCCAGCTTCTGCCAACCGAGCAGTTCAAAACCATGTAAATGTGAGTAGATCAATAGGTACCACTCCAACGGGAAGGTAACAAAGCTCCATGCAGCTATGCCTTCACATGACCTTGGAGGTGTCTGCGGACAACACCTGCTCTTCGGCTTAGAAATGGAGATGAGCACCAACCCCCAGAGTCAGACACGACTAGACTTAATGTCAGGGGAAAACCTTTATCCTTACCTAATACTAATATCATATTGAAATTGAGCAATTTTAAACAGCCATGGATAGTGAGATCCGTTCCGCGGATACCGAACCTGAAGCACGGATATCTAATGGCTTGAAATGGGGTACAGTGGGGTTAATCTAGACAGATAAAATATAATACCAAATGCATATATTAAAATACAGTAAAATAGGCTGAGAAGGCTCTTGTAAACAGTACAATCTCAGTCTGGTTCTGTTTTTCAAGGGATGGATCTCTCCGAGGTGCTGAAACGAGAAACTATGCAGAGCCTGTCACTCACCGAGCAAATCTCTCTCATCTGAATGCCGTCTGAGCTGGAACAGGAGGTTGCCTGTGATAAAACCATACCAATCTGAGTCCAGCCTGAGGCCGAGCCACTTAGATTAGCACCTCTGCCAAAATAATTTGGAAAACGGGCTTTACTCTTCATAGAGTTTGAAGAGTCCAACCCTTTGCTATACAGGGAACACATAACTTCTATTTCCAACCTCCGAGACTGTCTATTCCAACCTCAGATGGATTCAAGAGCGATTCCATAGTGCTGTGGTTCTCCATTTTCCTAATGTTTTAGAAGTGGGATGACAGTATTCAGTGATGCCAAACTTGGATAGTTGGAGGCTGTATGATCTTCATGTTCCCAAGGAAGTGTCCTCATAGGCTTTTCGTAGGGCAAGAATCACCCAGAGGAGGTTTATGAGGGCCTTCCTCTGAAGTAGAGCCTGCAGCTTGGGATATGTGTTGGTGGACTCCCATCCGGGCCTGAACTGGGCCTGACCTTGCTAAGCAGTAGAGCCTGCAGCTTGGTGGCATCAGAAGACTCCTAAAGAGCCGGATCTACACCAATATGGGAAGTTCCAATCCAACTTAGTTTGAGTTGGTCTTCCTAGAGCCGGGTCTACACCAATATGGGAAGTCCCAATCCAACTTAATTTGAGTTGGTCCTCCTAGAGTTGGATCTACACCAATGTGGGAAGTCCCAATCTAACTTAGTTTGAGTTGGTCCTCCTAGAGCCGGATATACACCAATATGGGAAGTTCCAATCCATCTTAGTTTGAGGTGATCCTCCTAGAGCTGGATCTACACCAATATGGGAAGTCCCGATCCAACATAGTTTGAGTTGGTCCTCCTAGAGCCGGATCTACACCAATATGGGAAGTCTCAATCCAACTTAGTTTGAGTTGGTCCTTCTAGAGCCGGATATACACCAATATGGGAAGTCCCGATCCAACATAGTTCAAGTTGGTCCTCCTAGAGCTGAATCTACACCAATATGGGAAGTCCCAATCCACCTTAGTTTGAGGTGATCCTCCTAGAGCCGGATCTACACCAATATGGGAAGTCCCGATCCAACATAGTTCAAGTTGGTCCTCCTAGAGCTGAATCTACACCAATATGGGAAGTCCCAATCCAACTTAGTTTGATTTGGTCCTCCCAGAGCCGGATCTACACCAATATGGGAAGTCCCAATCCAACTTAGTTTGAGTTGATCCTCCTAGTCCAGATTCTTCCTCCAGAAAGGCCCGATTCTTTGGGGAAAATACTCACCGAGTTGTCCTCAGCAGAGGCCTGCTCCACAGCTATCATGGAGCAGATCAGGAGGGAAACGGCAAATAACACGGCAGGGAACTTCATGGTGGCTTCAACGGTGGTTGTCTTTCTGAGAGAAGAAGAGCTGCTCCTTAGATCTTCTCTACAAGTGAAGGTTGATCCTACTAGGAAGGATTGCTTCTTTATATAGACCTCCGTCCCGGACACCTGAAACCAAAACTGGTTCCTTTGTTCTTCTAATGTACATCTTGCAAGGAACACCTTGGATTTGCCCTTTTGCAGGGAAGGATTTATTGGGCACACTGAGTCTCATCCTGCCTGGCAGTCTCCAATCTTCCTTTAGGAGCTTCCCAGAATCTTGAAGGGGATCAAACACTAATCCCCATTGTCATTGTATTCATCAATGGGCCTTTGAACATCTCAAAATCTGGGGAAAAGAGGGTTGGCTCATACAAGGAAAACCTGCCTGTCTATTGGAGAAGCATCTTCATGAGGAGATATGAAGTTGCCTCATACTATTACACTATGGCAGTATTTCTCCACCTTCCTAATGCTGCAACCCCTTAATACAGATCCTAATATTGTGGTGACCCTCAACCATAAAAATATTTTTGTTGCTACCTCGCAACTGTAATTTTTCTATTGTTATTAATCAACTTGCAAATATCAGGTATGCAGGATGTATTTTCATTCACTGGACCAAATTTGGCACAAACACCCAATATGCCCAAATATGAATATTGGTGGGGCTGGGGGTGGGGGTTGATTTTGTCATCTGGGAGTTGTCGTTCTTGGGATTTATACTTCACCTACAATCAAAAAGCATACTGAACTCTCCCAACAATGGAATTGGGCCACACTTGGCATACATTTCCCATGACCAACAGAAAAGACTGGAAGGGTTCGGTAGTCATTGGTCTTGAGTTTGGGAGTTGTAGTTCACCTACATCCAGAGAGCACTGTGCACTCAAACAATGATGGATCTGGGCCAAACTTAGCACGGATACTCAATGTGGCCAAATGTGAACACTGGTGGAGTTTGGGGGAAATAGACCTTGACGTTTGGGGAAAATAGACCTTGGGAGTTCTTGTTGCTGGGATTTATAGTTCACCTACAATCAAAGAGACCCTTGAATCCCACCAACAATAGAATTGGGCCAAACTTCCCACACAGAACTCCCATGCATTGAAGGGACTTGCTGGCGTGAGCCTCCTTCCAGTTTCGCCCTCTCTCCCTTACCTGTACATGTGCACCACTCTGCCATGCACCAAGCACGCCTGCTCTCCCCTCTCCTCTTGGAGTCTCAGATAGAATTGGGCCAAACTTCCCACACAGAAGTCCCATGCCTTGAAGGGACTTGCTGGCGTGAGCCTCCCTTCAGCCTCGCATGCTCTCTCTGACCTCACATGTCCACCACTCTGCCATGCACTGAGTATGCCTGCTCTCCCCTTCCCACTTGGAGTCTCAGATAGAATTGGGCCAAACTTCCCACACAGAACTCCCATGCATTGAAGAGATTTGCTGGCATTAGCCTCCCTCAAGCCTCGCACGCTCTCCCTCACCTGTGCATGTGCAACACTCTGCTGTGCACTGAGTATGCCTGCTCTCCCCTCCCCGCTTGGAGTCTCAGATAGAATTTGGCCGAACTTCCCACACAGAACTCCCATGCTTTGAAGGAGCTTGCGCGTGTAAGCCTCCCTCGAGCCTCTGACACTCCCCCGCCTGCACATGTGCCCCACTCTACCGTGCACCGAGCACACCTGCTCTCCCCTCCCCACTTGGAGTCTCAGATAGAATTGGGCCAAACTTCCCACACAGAACTCCCATGCATTGAAGGGACTTGCTGGCATGAGCCTCCCTCAAGACTCGCACGGTCTCCCACACCTGTGCATGTGCACCACGCTGCCATGAGCAGAGCATGCCTGCTCTCCCCTGCCTGCTTGGAATCTCAAAAACAACCCTCCCCATGGCTGAGAGGTCGGCCAATCTCATCAGGAGGAGAGCTTTTGGTGGAAGGATTCACCATCTGTTTCCAAAATGGAAGAGAAGGACAGGCGGGGATATATTCAGCCTTCTCTACCAAAGGGGTTCCTAAGACCATCAGAAATGTGTTTTCTGTTGGTTTTTGGTGACCCTGCTGAAACCTCCTTGCAACCCCCCTTGTGGTCGTGACTCCCAGGTTGAGAAACACTAGTAGTTAGAGCAGGGGCCCTCATTGAAGGCAGAGATCTTTACCTTCTCTGCCAAAGAGGTTCCTAAGACCATCAGAAATATGTTTTCTGGTGGTCTTTGATGACCTCTCTGAAACCCCCTTGTGCCCCCCCCCCCCCCCCCCCCCTCCCCCGGAGTCCTGAGCCCCCAAGGTTGATAAATACTGCACCATGGTTACCCTGGTAAATTAACACTGATCCCTAACAATGTAAATTCTGGGAGAAAAGCAAGGTGTAAACCCAATCAACCAACAAAAGGGGTTGCACAATGCCAGTGAAGTGTGTTTTGATGGCTGGAGATCCACCATTTTTCCTTAATCCATTCAGTCCCGTTTCCAAACAACTTTACCTTCTGCCAAAAAAGGACACAAGTACACATCTTTATCCAACACTTGGATTTTTTTAAACGTACTTTGGAGAGCGGCTTCAAAGATTGCTACTTTCAGCCTATAAGCAAAAGTGGGCCATCCTTCGAAGACGATGATTTCTCTGTGTTGCTGGCAAAGGATCTTCGTGCAACGTCTCCCTTGGATGCCAAATCTTGCCCCTGTTTAGGGAAACATGAAGAGAAGAAAGTGATAATATCTTATATATCTTGTATATCTAATAACTGTTCCCTTTGAGCTTCCTTCTAAGTTATGTCTCATCACTGTTGGTTGTCCCCATCTCCAACCTCATTGGCTTCAAAGAAGTGGCATTTGTTTGGGCTGGGGTAGAAAGTGAAAAATGGCAACGAAGGAAACGGCTGTATTTCCCCCTGGAGAGAATACCTTTCTGAGGGTCGTGCTATCGCCAGCTGGTAATCACCAGCAGTAGCAATAAGATCTACCAACCAAAAGATTGCCAGTTCGGAGCCCAGGTCGGGGTGAACACCCAACTGTCAGCCCCGCTCATTATTTACTAGGCATGGTTCTAAATGGTTCTAAAGTACTTACAAAACTAGGGGGCACTCGTGCTTTGCTTCTAAAGTGTTGCTAAAGTTCTGGTGGTGAAAATTTCAGAATTCTAACAAAACTTACAAAAATTCGCTATAAATGGCAATTCCTCATCACTGAGCCTGGAACCTCAGGTCTCGGCGGTGGCCGAGCTTTTGCATTGTTAAAGCTTGTGCGCCAGCTGCACCCGTACCTTGGGAAGTCTGACTTGGCCACGGTGGTCCACGCTCTGGTTACATCCCAAATAGATTACTGCAACGCACTCTACGTGGGGTTGCCTTTGAAGACTGTTCGGAGACTTCAACTAATCCAACGGGCAGCAGCCAGATTACTCACTGGAGCGCCAGGTAGCATACCACCCCCCTGCTGCGTCAGCTCCACTGGCTGCCGGTCCACCTCCGAGCACAATTCAAAGTGCTGGTCTTGGCCTATAAAATCCTATACGGCTCCGGCCCAGCTTACTTATCCGAACGTATCTCTCTCTACGTTTCAGAACGAGCCCTCAAGCAAAGCATAGAACGCAATGCTCAAAGTACAAACATACATGAGATAACAATACACTCAATTATCCCATCAATTAACAGTGTCAGCTGCAACAGAAACAGCCCTGATCCTTTCCAAAACTTAGGGAAAGTATGTTGCAAACTCTTAGTAGCAACACCTCCTTTCTTACCCCTGGGGGACTCAAGGTGCTTTACAACATACTAATGGCAAAAATTCAGTGCCAACGTACAGTGCACAAAGAAATCATAATCTATGAACTTAAAATTGAACCATAGAATCGAACCATAGAATCACTTTGGAATCGAAGGATTTGGTGTCTGACCAAGAGGAGGCCATTTCACGGCTGGTTGCCCTATTTTGATCCTGGTCTTAGAAATCTTTCCACTTACATCATCTGCTGTCTTCTCCTCGGCTTCGGAAACACAGACGGACCAAACCAGAAGAGCTACAGCAAGGAGAAGAGATCTGGCTTTCATGATGGATCTGGCGGAGGTCTCAATCAAAGGGAAATATAGCTACCAATTACTTCTGTCTTGTGTTCAGATGGTAATGTCCACCCTCTTTATATAACTATTGTGTTACTGGCCTTTTGGTGGAAGAGCAGCCAACCATTTCTTACATCCTTTCTGGATGGATGGTTTTTTCCTTAATTCACTAACCTCTTCCTTCATTGTTCCCTTATTTGTTCCAGTTTAAGTAGGAGAATGTGTACAGTCAATTCCAGAATAGGTTCACGCACCATTACTTTCCCTTCTCTGTGTATCATTAACATCTTGAATGGACAACCTTCCAGAGCTTCCTGGACTGCAGGGTCTCCAGGTCTCCTCAGGACCTGGACCCTGTTCTCCGGTTCTCGGGGTCAGAGGAAGGAAGCTCAGGGTGAGAGCGCTGCCTTGAAAAGTGTGTGTTTTTATGCATACATCTCACTCCACACTGTTGGAAGCTCCCATCTTCCTTTCTTGCTGTTGGGCCAACTGAAGTTTAGATAGGAGAGCTTTCCCTGCCTGTGACACCCTGCTGTTTCTCTAAACCATCTGTCGCACACCAAGGCTGTAAGCACACCTTTGAACCCACAAACACTCCAAAGTCCTTTAGCAAATAAACAGTTTATTGAATAATTGCAAACAGTATTTAAAAGGTAAAAAAGGCAAGTAAAAGATTATGCAAGGAAGTCTACCAATATTCCAACCTGGCAGGGTAGGCAGTAGAGTCCATGAAAGAATACAAAGTTAGACCTTAGTTCCACAGCAAAATCCACGAAAGCACAGTCCTTAGAACTCACACAGGGAAAGGGTCCATGGTCTCTTGAAAAGCCAAGGAACAAGATTGCATAGATCCAAAATCCACAGGAGAAATACACAGGAGAACCTTCACCAACAACAACTTGAACATGAGTCTTGAGCAGAGGTTTCCCTGAATCTTGACATGACATACACAGGACTTAACCGGTAACCGACGTTGCGCTCACTGAAGGCAAAGCTGTGAAAGCCCCAATATTTATTCAAAAAGACCGACACAAAATGCATTCCGATTCCCTTGAGAACTCTCTTTCACATTCCTCTTTTCTCTTATCCTGACAGACCTCCTGACTCCCCCTTGCAGGTGACGATCTTGACGGATTTGACTCCTTCTATCAAAGGTTGATTCCTCCCGGTTGCTCGTTAATACATTCCTTTCACTTTCCTTATCTATCAACTCAAGCTGGTTCCCATCAGACTGTCTGGAAACAATACTATCTTGAGAACTAACAATTAGGCTTGGGTAAGTTCGTTCATTAGTTTCTAAAATCGTAATTAATTCAGATTAAATTACCTTTTGATCCAATTCAGTGTCTCCTGATCTGGCACGGGATTTTGAGAAGGCCCTGAAATTATCATCATTGTGTAAAGGTTCTTCACAGGTAATGGCTTTCCCCGCATGCAAGACCCTCCTGTTTCTCTAAACTCTCATCATTTGCACTTCCTATCATTTTAATGTCATAATGAAATGTTGTAATGCTTTTGATTTTTTATTGTTGCGTCATTTATATACATTGGTTTTGTATTTTAGGTTATTTTATTATTTGATTTTCTGTTGTGTTTTTGTGTTATTTTGTATATATTGTATTGATGGGCATGGCCTCATGTAAGCCATCCCGAGTCCCCTTGGGGAGATGGTGGTGGGGTATAAATAAAGATTATTATTATTATTATTATTATTATTATTATTATTGAAATAAATGGCCATGAATATATTTTGTGTACCCAAGTAACTAGGCACTGTGACTTCAAGATTCTTATGGTCACTGGTCCTATAAGAAAGTTAGAAAATCACAAGTACAGCGCAAGTCCACAAGGAAAAGGTATACTTAGTAAAACTTGAGCAGGAATACAAAAACAAGAGCATAGAAAACTTCCAGGATACTTAAATTCAAAACCAAGGCTTGACTTGAAACAAGAACCAGGGAACTCAGGCCTAGCTTCTCACTTGAATGCGATGTTGCCTGAACTAACCCTTAGACCAGGGGTCCTCAAACTTTTTAATCGGGGGGCCGGATTACTGTCCCCCAGACCGTTGGAGGGCCGGAGTAGTTTTTTATAAAAAAAACGATGACCAAATTCCTATGCACACTGCACATGTCCTATTTTGCTACTGTTATGAATTGTAATGTAAATATCTGATATGCATGATGTATTTTTATTGTTACAATCTGAACATAAAGCATAGTTTTAGCATTTCTGAGATAAAATAGTTCCAATTAAAATGAGGAAAACATTCTATTTTCTGTCTTTTTGAAAGTGGTTTTTGGAATATGTAAGCATGAGTCCCCTTTCGGGGTGGGGGGGAGAAGGGCAGGGTATAAATATAGGAAATAAATCTATATAAATAAAAATGTAATGTTCACGAATCCAAGAACATGAAAGGCACTGCAGACTACTTCAACCAGAGAAGTCAGCCATAGCAGAGCACCTGATGAACCACCTGGACACAGCATATTATTTGAGAACACAGAAGTTCTGGACCACTCTCACAACCACCATTTCAGACTACACAGAGAAGCCATTGAAATCCACAAGCATGTGGACAATTTCGACAGAAAGGAAGAACCATGAAAATAAACAAAATCTGGCTACCAGTATTAAAAAACTCTAAAATTATAACAGCTAAAACAACAGAGAGGAAAAACCCAGGCACAGATTAACACCTCCCAGCAACAGATTTTCCCAGGCTCAGGCAGGCCTTCAAATGCTAATGAAGGTGATCAGCTAAACATTCACACCTAACTGCAGCAGGGAAGAGCTCCTTGCCCCACCCCAGCCATTCCACAGATATATAAACCCATTTTTCCTACTTCCAACAGACCTCACAACCTCTGAGGATGCTTGCCATAGATGCAGGCGAAACGTCAGGAGAAATGCCTCTAGAACATGGCTCTATAGCCCGAAAAGACCCACAAGAACCTAGTGATTCCAGCCATGAAAGCCTTCGACAATAAAAATT
The DNA here is from genome assembly GCF_025583915.1 of Anolis sagrei ordinatus. Taxonomy (NCBI): domain Eukaryota; kingdom Metazoa; phylum Chordata; class Lepidosauria; order Squamata; family Anolidae; genus Anolis; species Anolis sagrei. Next base: position 13,257,611 of record NW_026844811.1, on the reverse strand, counting down.
AATGTTCGTTTGTGGGATTAACAGAACTCAAAAACCACTGGACACCTAACAACCCAATGTATGTCCTTCACTCAAAAAAAATTGATTTTGTCATTTGGGAGTTGTAGTTGCTGGGATTTATAGTTTACCTATAATCAAAGAACATTCTGAACCCCATCAACGATGGAATTGAACCAAACTTGACATAGAGTTCTCCCATTACCAACAGAAAATACTGGAAGGGTTTGGTGGGCAGTGTCCTTTGGTTTTAGAGTTGTAGTTCACCTACATCCAGAGATCACTGTGGACTCAAACAATGATGGATCTGGACCAAACTTGGCACTGATACTCAATATGCCCAAATGTGAACACTGGTGGCGTTTGGGGGTTGTATTTGCTGGGATTTATAGTTCACCTGTAATCAAAGAGCATTCTAAACTCCACCAATGATGGAATTGAACCAGTCTTGGTACACAGAACTCCCATGAACAACAGAAAATACTGGAAGGGTTTGGTGGGCATTGACCTTGAGTTTTGGAGTTGTAGTTCACCTGCCTCCATAAATCACTGTGGACTCAATGATAGATCTGGACCAAACTTGGCACGAATATTCCATATGCCCAAATGTGAACACTGGTGGAGTATGGGGGAAATAGAATCTTCCATCAACAATAGAATTGGGCCAAACCTTTCCAGAACAGCGCTGCGGGGACTCCAGCAGCCGCTGCTGGTCCAGATAAGCGCGGGAGGAGAAACGTGTGGGCGTGACCAGGATTCAGAGCCAGGGAAGCCAGCATCGCTTGGCCACACCCACCCGGCGCCGCCTCCACCATTTGCGGACGCCTTCCTTGCCACCAGGGATCGTCTGTTACAGAGCAATGGCGTCCGCTCTCCTGCACTTCTCCATCCACAGACTTCTCCCTCCACACGGGATGGAGAAGCCTGTGGAGGGAGAAGTGCTCTCTGCTCTCCCGCAGAGAACAGAGAGCAAAGCAGAGCGGATGCCATTGCTCTACAACAGAAAATCCCTGGTGACAAGGAAGGCGTCCGCAAATGGTGGAGGCGGCGCCAGGTGGGCGTGCAAGCGATGTGGCTTCCCTGGCCCGGAAGCCTGGCCACGCCCACCTGGCGCCACCTCCACCATTTGCGGACGCCTTCCTCGTCACCAGGGATTTTCTGTTGTAGAGCAATGGCATCCGCTCTGCTTCGCTCTCTGTTCTCCGCAGGAGAGCAGAGAGCGCTTCTCTCTCCACAGGCTTCTCCATCCTGTGTGGAGGGAGAAGTCTGTGGAAGGAGAAGCGCAGCAGAGCAGACGCCATTGGCGGCAGCGAGGGGCTTTGTGCGAGGCCAAGACAGGCCGCACGGGCCGGATAGATGCCCTTGGCGGGCTGCATGTGGCCCGCGGGCCATAATTTGAGGACCCCTGCCTTAGACAAACAACTTACTACTTAATAGGCACCCATGAAGTCATTTCTTTTCCCATGAATTTCCCCCCAACTTTTCCGCATAATCGCTCTGACAGGTGCTGCTTATTTTCTTCTCTAATCTGTAGTGTAAACGAAGATTTTTCTTGGCCTCTGTAGCTCCAGGTGTTTTTCCCTGGGAGTCTTTTGTATCATTTATCTCTTTGCTGGACATCTTATCTAATGTTGCAGTTTCTGGCTCCTCCGATTGACCTTGAAGCCATGCATTTTCTGAGTCAGGTTTCCCCCAGAGAGAACCATTTTCATCACTTTGTGCCCCAGGTAATCTCACAGTTCTCTCTAAACCATCTTTGAACCCATCAGCCTCAGGCTGTACTACAACAGTAACCTTCTATGTTTAATGCATCTTATTGACTGACATTATCATGACTGATGCTTATGACACCACTGGGGTCCACCTACTGTGACATCACAAGAGGTCATCCCAGGTCTCTGGTCTGCAAAGCAGGGGAAAAAGCTCAGGACAAGAGCACCAAACACTTGTAAGCTCTGGACTGATAGATCTATTTCCATATTTTGTGAGCCTCGGCATTTAATTTACAGGAACCCAGTGTTGGCGGATGTGTTCTTGCATGGAGATGCCTTGAGGATTTATTGTTGTCATCATAGGATGGGATATGAAATTAGGATGGGTTGGGTCTTTGCTCACATTGTTGAGTCCTGTTTCCATACCTTTGGACCTCCCTCCCCTTGAAAGAACACAGGAGCCTATATTTAACCCAACACTTATTTTATTCATGTAATTTGGACACATTTGAGGCGAGACAAGTGTGTTCCAATCCAGGCGTCATTCGGAGGCGCTGTTGAATCAGTGTTGGGAAGAGCGGCCCCAACGGTGGCCGTCTTAGCCTTTAGTATCTCCATAATAGGACTTGTATTTGTAGGGGTAGGATCTTCGTTGAATGGGTCCCTTGTATTTCTTGACGTTTTCCCGCTGTGTAGAGGAACAAGAAGGGAAGAAAGTTCTAGTACCAGAGAAAAAATATCTTTAGGAATTTCTAGGTCTCCCAGCATGGTGTTCATTGGAAAGACTTAGAGCACCGTTTCTCATCCTGGGGTCAGGATCCCTGGGGGGGGGGGGGGGTTCAGAAAGGTCACCAAAGACCCTCAGGAAATATATATTTCTGATGGTTTTAGGAACCCCTTTGGCAGAAATGGGTGAAGATCTCTCCACCTGTCCTCTTACTTTTTGGAAACAGACGGTGAATCCTCCCACCAAAGACCTCCTTCACTGTGGTTGGCCAGCCTCTCAGTCAAGGGGAGGGCTGTTTCTGAGACTCCAAGCGGGGAGGGGAGAGCAGGCAGGCGAGGGAGAGCGTGTGAGTCTGGAGGGAGGTTTGCACCAATCATTCCATTCAAGGCATGGGAGTTCTGTGTGGGAAGTTTGGCCCAATTCCATCTGAGACTCCAAGCGGGGAGGGGAGAGCAGGCATGCACAAGGGAGAGCGTGCAGGGATGGAGAGAGGCTCACACAAGTGAGTTCCTTCAAGGCATGGGCGTTCTGTGTAGAAAGTTTGACCCAATTCTATCTGAGACTCCAAGAGGGGAGCGGAGAGCAGGCGTGCTCTGCACATGGCAGTGTGGTGCACATGTGTAGGTGAGGGAGAGTGTGTGGGGCTGGAGGGAGGTTTGCACCAACTATTCCATTCAAGGCATGGGAGTACTGTGTGGGAAGTTTGGCCCAATTCTATCTGCGACTCCAAGAGGGGAGGGGAGAGTAGGCGTATGAAGCGCATAGCAGAGTGGTGTGCATGTGCAGGCGAGGGAGAGCATGCAGGCCTGGAGGGAGGCGCATGGCAGCTAGTTCCTTCAAGGCATGGGAGTTCTGTGTGGGAAGTTTGGCCAATTCTATCTGAGACTCCAAGAGGGGAGGGGAGAGCAGGCGTATGAGGCGCATGGCAGAGTGGTGTGCATGTGCAGGCAAGAGAGAGAATGCAGGCCTGGAGAGAGGCTCATACCAGGAAGTTCCTTCAAGGCATGGGAGTTCTGTGTGGGAAGTTTGGCCCAATTCTATCTGAGACTCCAAGAAGGGAGGGGAGAGCAGGCGTGCTCAGTGCATGGCAGAGTGGTGTGCATGTGCAGGCGAGGGAGAGCGTGCAGGGCTGGAAGGAGGCTCACACAAGTGAGTTCCTTCAGGGCATGGGAATTCTGGGGTTCAGAAAGCTCTTTGTAGGTGAACTATAAATCCCCTTAACTACAGCTCCCAAATGTCAAGGTCTATTTCCCCCAAACTCCAGCAGTGTTCAAATTTGGTCATATTGACTTTGGTCCAGATCTATCATTGTTTGAGTCCAGAGGGCTCTGCGTATAGGTGAGATACAACTCCAAAACTCTCTCCCCCTAGAGGTGAGAAAAGCGGAATATAAATACTGTAAATAAATAAATAAAATCAATAAAATCAATGCCCACCAAACACTTCCAGTATTTTCTGATGGTCATGGGAGTTCTGTGTGGAAAGTTTGGTGGAATTTGAGGGAGTTCAGAATGCTTTTTGATTGTAGGTGAATTATAAATCCCAGCAACTACAACTCCCAAATGACAAACTCAATCCTTCCCCAACCCCACCAGTATTCAAATTTGGGTGTATTCGGTATTTGTGCCAAATTTGGTCCAGTAAATGAAAATACATTACAATTCATAATAGTCGCAAAATGATAGTTATGAAGTCGCAACAAAAATAATGTTATGGTTGGGGGTCACCACAACAGGAGGAACTGTATTCAGGGGTTGCGGCACTAGGAAGGTTGGTATTTCTCCCTTTCTATTATCTGTTCCTGGTCCTGTTTAAAAGTGGAAATGGACCCAAGCTGGAGATGGGTCCAAAGTTAAAGTCTCTCCAACCACAAAGAGCAGCCTCCATGTTTTTGTATGACATCGGAAGACTCCTAAAGGGCCGGATCTACACCAATATGGGAAGTCCCCATCCAACTTAGAGTTGGTCCTCCTAGAGCAGGATCTACACCAATATGGGAAGTCCCCATCCAACTTAGAGTTGGTCCCCCTAGAGCAGGATCTACACCAATATGGGAAGTCCCCATCCAACTTAGAGTTGGTTCTCCTAGAGCAGGATCTACACCAATATGGGAAGTCCCCATCCAACTTAGAGTTGGTCCCCCTAGAGCCAAATCTACACCAATATGGGAAGTCTCCATCCAACTTAGTTTGAGTTGGTCCTCCTAGAGCCAAATCTACACCAATATGGGTAGTCCCCATCCAACTTAGTTTGAGTTGGTCCTTCTAGAGCCGGATCTACACCAATATGGGAAGTCTCCATCAACTTTTGAGTTTGATTTGGTCCTCCTAGAGCCAAATCTACACCAATATGGGAAGTCCCCATCCAACTTAGTTTGATTTTGTCCTCCTAGAGCCAAATCTACACCAATATGGGAAGTCCCCATCCATCCAACTTAGTTTGAGTTGGTCCTCCTAGAGCCAAATCTACACCAATATGGAAAGTCCCCATCCAACTTAGTTTGATTTGGTCCTCCTAGAGCCAAATCTACACCAATATGGGAAGTCCCCATCCAACTTAGTTTGAGTTGGTCCTTCTAGAGCCGGATCTACACCAATATGGGAAGTCCCCATCCAACTTAGTTTAATTTGGTCCTCCTAGAGCCAAATCTACACCAGTGTGGGAAGTCCTCATCCAACTTAGGTTGAGTTGGGCCTCCTAGAGCCAAATCTACACCAATATGGGAAGTCCCCATCCAACATAGTTTGAGTTGTTCCTCCTAGAGCCAAATCTACACCAATATGGGTAGTCCCCATCCAATTTAGTTTGAGTTGGTCCTTCTAGAGCCGGATCTACACCAATATGGGAAGTCTCCATCAACTTTTGAGTTTGAGTTGGTCCTCCTAGTCCCGGTTCTTTCTCTAGAAAGACCTAATTCTTTGGGGGAAATACTCACCCAGTTGTCCTCAGCAGAGGCCTGCTCCACAGCTATCATGGAGCAGATCAGGAGGAGAACAGCAAAGAAGATGGCAGAGAACTTCATGGTGGCTTCAACGGTGGTTGTCTTTCTGAGAGAAGAAGAGCTGCTCCTAAGTTCTGCTCTACTAGCGAAGATTGATTCTACTAGGGAGGGCTGCTTCTTTATATAGGCCTCTTTCCCGGACACCTGGATCCAGATCCGGTTCCTTTGTTGTTCTAAGGTACATCTTGCAAGGAACAACTTGAATTTGCCCTTTTACAGGGCAGGATTTATTGGGCACACTGAGCCTCATCCTGCTTGGCAGTCTTTGGTTCCTTTTGAGCTTCCCAGTGCCTTCAATCTTGAAGAGCATCAAGTGCTAATCCCCATTGTCACTTGATTCATCAATGGGCCTTTGAATGACCCAAGATTTGGGGAGGGGGGAGGGATTGCCAGCATAAGGGAAACTTGGACGCCCATTAAAGAAACATCTTCATGGGGAGGTAGAAAGTTGACTCATACTAATCCAAGCCCTTGGTTCATCTAGCCTTGTCTTCCCAGTTGTTGGTTCCTCTAGCCTAGTCTTCCCAATTCTTGGTTCATCTAGCCTAGTCTTCCCAGTTCTTGGTTCATCTAGCCTAGTCTTCCAAGTTCTTTGTTCATCTAGCCTAATCTTCCCAGTTGTTGGTATCTAGCCTAGTCTTCMCAGTTGTTGGTTCATGTAGCCTAGTCTTCCCAGTTGTTGGTTCATCTAGCCTAATCTTCCCAGTTGTTGGTTCATCTAGCCTAGTCTTCCCTGTTGTTGGTTCATCTAGCCTAGTCTTCCCAGTTGTTGGTTCATCTAGCCTAGTCTTCCCAGTTGTTGGTTCATCTAGCCTAGTCTTCCCAGTTCTTGGTTCATCTAGGTTAGTCTTCTCAGTTCTTGGTTCATCTAGGCTAGTCTTCTCAGTTCTTGATTCATCTAACCTAATCTTCCCAGTTCTCAGTTAATCTAGGCTACTCTTCCCAGTTCTTGGTTCATTTAGGCTGAGAAGACTAGCCTAGTCTTCCACTTGTTGGTTCATTTAGCCTAGTCTTGCCAGTTGTTGGTTCATGTAGGCTAGTCTTCCCAGTTCTTGATTCRTCTAGTTTAGTCTTCCCAGTTCTTTGTTCATCTAGCCTAATCTTCCCAGTTCTCAGTTCATCTAGCCTAGTCTTCTCAGTTCTTKCTTCATCTAGCTTAGTCTTCCCATTTCTTGATTCGTCTAGCCCAGTCTTCTCACTTCTTGGTACATCTAGCCTAGTCTTCCCACTTCTTGATTCATCTAGCCTAATCTTCCCAGTTCTTGCTTCATCTWGCCTAGTCTTCCCAGTGTTGGTTCATCTCGCCTAGTCTTCCCAGTTGTTGGTTCATCCAGCCTAGTCTTCTCAGTTCTCGGTTCATCTGGCCTAGTCTTCTCAGTGTTGGTTCATYTAGCTTAGTCTTCCCAGTTGTTGGTTCATCTAGCCTAGTCTTCTCATTTCTTGACATCACTATGGAGGGAGGAGCCGAGATAGGCAGTATCGATGCCTTTCTTCCACCATTACCATTTTGGGTCAGAGTAATAGCAAACATATGTAAATATTCCATCTTGAATCATCTCAGATGTTACTGGTCTTCCCTGTTTGGACTGGGAACAATAGGGTTTTGGTTTCTTCATGGAGCACAATGTTTTTATTGTCTGTATTATTTAGTCCAAAACAGGATTTTTTTCTTTCTAAAGGTCAAATTCCAAATTTGGATTGTTAGATAAGGAGGAAATGAATAAATCTGCCACCATCTTCGTACAAGGCTATGGGAGGTGCAGTTCTATTGTGAATGCTGTGTCCTGTTCTGAGTATTTCTTCCTCCAAAAGATTCGGGATGGACAAAAGGAAGAATTTCTTGCCAAAGGGCAAATGAGTGTGAGATATTAAATTGCAAAATGGGAGGTGGAGGAAAATTTCAGCTGAAAATTTCAGGTTTCTAAAGGCCACGGATATGAAGGGCTGCCTGGCGAGTATCGCTAACCGCTAATGTTCCGGATCAGAAATCAGGATATCACCAGTCTGGAGGCAAACAACAAAAGCTTTATTCAATCTGCCAAAGGGATGCTATGTATTGCAATGGATGCCAAAATGTGCAAATGATGATGTGACTGGATAATGACAATAAAATAATAATAAAAATAAGAAATCAAATATAATCCATCATAAGTTCATAGTCTTGGAAACAGGAGGAAAGGCAGGAGTTTAAGGGGAGGTTTGCTGATCAGTCTCAGGATCTCTGTGCCATTCTGAGTATCTCTGTGTTTCTTCCTCTGTCAGAATATTTCTGAGTTTTTCTAACATTTTAGGAGCAAATGATTTTATGCTCCCTGTGGTGCAAATCCCAACTTTCTTAGCAGCTCCTTTGATGGCATTCCAGAAAGCTGATACTTGTTCATAGTGAGGAGGATGAGGGAGAAAGAGAAGAAGGAGAGGAAGATGAAAGAGAAAAGAAGGAAAAGAGGAAGAGGAGGAGGAAGATGAAGAATTCGAAGAAGAGGAAGAGAAGGAGGTGGAAAAGAAGAAGGAGAGGGAGGAAAAAGAAAAGGAACTGGAGGAGAAGAAGAAGACGAGGAAAAGATCAAGAATAAGAGGAGTAGGAAAAAGAGGAGGAGAGGAAGATGAAGAATTCAAAGAAGAGGAAGAGAAGGAGGTGGAAAAAAGGAGAGGGAGGAAAAGGAACTTTAGGGGAGGAAGAAGAGAAGGAAAAGATGAAGAATAAGAAGAGGAGGAGGAAAAAGGAGGAGAGGAAGATGAAGAATTTAAAGAAGAGGAAGAGAAGGAGGTGGAAAAAAAGGAGAGGGAGGAAAAGGAAAAGGAACTTTAGGGGAGGAAGAAGAGAACGAAAAGATGAAGAATAAGAGGAGGAGGAAAAGGGGGAGGAGAGGAAGATAAAGATTTTGAAGAAGAGAAAGAGAAGGTGGTGGAAAAAAGGAGGAGAGAGAGGGGGAAAAGGAACTGGAGGAGAGGAAGAAGACAAGGAAAAGATGCAGTATTAGAGGAGGAGGAAAAAGAGGAGGAGAGGAATGAAGTACAAAGTCTGGGTTGGGGTGAGCACCTGACTGTCAGCTCAGCTTACTGTCTACCTAAGCTGTTCGAAAACAGCTTGAGAGCTGTGAGTAGAGAAATTAGGTACCGCTTAAAAGCGGGGGGGGGGGCAGTATTTTACGGCACCATTAAAGGAAATACCAGAAATGCCGGCAATCAAAGGAAGGAAGTCTATGATGGTCTTCGTCATAGAGGATGGAGTGACAGCACGCCATGTGGCTGGAATTGAGCACAACCTCCAGCGCGCCAAAGATGGATGTTGACACAACATACCTCTGTTTCAATGGCATTGAATGTATGTGTTCTGTGATCTGCCCTGAGTCCCCTTGGGTGGAATATAAATAAATTATGTTGTTGTTGTTGTTGTTGTTGTTACTAAAGCCACTTGAAGGGATTGGACTCATTTGGTGCTTAGGTGAGCCACATTAATTTCTGCTTAACACAGGAACTGCGACCAAAAGGAGGAGGTCTGTGATGTCTCTTCATCATAGAGGATTGAGCGCAGCACCCCCTGTGGCCAGAACTAAGCACAACCTCCAGGTTGCCAAAGATGGATGCCGACACAACATATTTCTGTCTGTCTGTTTGTTCTGTCTGTTTCAACAGCATTGAATGTATGTGTTCAGTGATCCGCCTTGAGTCCCCTTGGGGAGAGAGGGTGGAATATAAATAAGAAAAAATCAGGTAATCACCTCTCAACAAAGGATTCCCCCAGGCAGTAAGGAGTCACATATTGAAAAATGCTAGGCCATTAAATGCTAATCAAGGTGGGCAATTGAAAAATTCACATCTACCTCCTACAGACAAGAGTTCTTTCTCCCACCCTGGACATTCCACAGATATATAAACCCCATTTTCCTAGTTTCCAACAAAGGATTCCCCCAGGCAGTAAGAAGTCACACCTTGAAAACTATGAAATATAAATAAAGTTTATTATTATTATTATTATTATTATTATTATTATTATTATTATTATCCTGATACAAAACCATAGTGTGTCACAGCAAATGAGATCTATTATTATTATTATTATTATTATTATTATTATTATTGTCCTCTTACTTCTCTTGCATTAAATATTCATTTAGTAGTGTCCAATCTGTACATTTCTCTGCCACTCCTTTATTTCTTTGTATTAGATAACTGAGACTGTCCATATTCTTAATATCTAATATTTTCTTTTTCCATTCTTCTATAGTTGGTATTTCTTCCTTTCTCCACCTTTTGGCGTAGCACATCCTGGCTGCCGTTGTGGTTAGGAATATCAATTTATCCATATTTTCCTCAATTTTCATATCCGTTATGCCCAATAGAAATAACTCGGGTTTTATTTATTTATTTATTTTTGAAATTATCTTTATTGAGTTTTGTTTGATTACAGTCCAGTGCAGGGGGTGTAGGGGTTCTGAGGGAGGGGTTAAAAAGGGTGGGAGAGTTGGGGTGGGAGAGGGCGAGGGGGAGACGGGCGGGGGTACAGAGAGGGGAAAGGAAGTAAAAAGAAAAGAACAACAAAAAACAAAGAAAAAAAAAGGTTGTGCACGTCAGCGTGATCGTCCCTCCACCCGTGTGCAGGGGCGGCTCTTCCATTACGCGAAGTAAGCGGTCGCAGAACACTTTTTTTTGCCAGGGGCGCAGAGGTGCCTCTGTAAATGCCCCTCGACCGCCACTTGAGGAGCCCCCTCAGCTCACAACAGCCCTAGCAGTCCGGGGGGAGCCTCGGCTTTCTTGCCTCGCTGCCGGGCGATCCTCTTCCCAAAGGGGCCGGGCCCTTCAGCCTCGCCTCGCCCCTCTCGTTCCTGCTCCACCCGGCCACCTGGTACACGAGCAGAGCCAGCGATCAATCGTTCTCCACGTTCGATCCCTTCCCCGTGACCGGCTCCCTTTCCCGATCTCCCGGCGCTCCACTCGCCTCCTCTCCTCTCCCCAATCCGCGGGTGGGCCAAGGGGCGGAGCTGCCACGTCTGGCCCGCTTCGGGTCCGGAGGCGTTTCTGAAGACCCCAGCGTGCGCACCAAAAGTCGGCTCTTCTCTTGACTTTCTCTTCAGCCATTGGGACCAAGAGAGAGAGAGAGAGAGAGCCCCTCCGGCTGGAGGTATCTCCCACCTCCGCTCCCTCCTTTGTTTTTGCGCCTACCTTCAGGAAAGGTGGGCATCTCCACTCTCTCTCTCTCTCTCTCTCTCTCTCTTGGTCCCAATGGCTGAGGAGAAAGTCAGGAGAAGAGGTGACTTTTGGTGCACACGCCGGGATCTTCAGGCACGCCTCCGGACCCAAAGCGGGCCAGGCAAGGGAGCAAGTGAGGCAAGTGTAGTTACTGGGATGTATAGTTCACCTACAATCAAAGAGCATTCTGAACTCCACCAATGATGGATTGAACCAAATATGGCACACAGAACTCCCACTTGCTTACCTTTGAAAATTACCTAGGGCCGCCTCTGCCCGTGTGACTTCCCAAAGTCTTCCAAGACGTCTTGAAGTTTTGTCCTTGTTCTTCTTGTTATGTACTGGTAACTTTTCTCTCCCCAATCTTTCCTTCCTTAAATGCATGCTAGATCTATTACCATTGGTAAAATACAAAAAAAAGGGAAAAAAGGTTGTGCACGTCAGCGTGATCATCCCTCCACCCGTGTGACTTCCCAAAGTCTTCCAAGACGTCTTGAAGTTTTGTCCTTGTTCTTCTTCTTGTTATGTACTGGTAACTTTTCTCTCCCCAATCTTTCCTTCCTTAAATGCATGCTAGATCTATTACCATTGGTATTTCTCTTTTATTCATATATTCTTTAAAATCTGACCAATCAGTTCTTCTAATTGTGCCGTTAATGCTCTGTGATAGACTATTCATCTGGATGATGTCTAGTGCTTTAATTATCCAGTCTTCCTGAGTTGGTATTATTTTTTGTTTCCACCTTCTTGCTAATACTAACCTTGCTGCTGTGCTTAACAAAAATAGAATTTTTTCTTGATTTTTATTCATTTTGCTTTCTTTTTGTATCCCTAACAGGTATGTTTCTGGGGCTTGTGGGAAGTTTATTTTTAAGATTTTTTGAGTGGCTTGGTGTATTTTTTTCCAGTATTCTTTAACCTTTCTGCAAGTCCATCTGAACATGAGGAAGAACTCCTGACTGTGAGAGCCGTTCAGCAGTGGAACTCTCTGCCCCAGAGTGTGGTGGAGGCTCCTTCTTTGGAGCCTTTTAACAGAGGCTGGATGGCCATCTGTCAGGGGTGATTTGAATGCAATATTCCTGCTTCTTGGCAGGGGGTTGGACTGGATGGCCCATGAGGTCTCTTCCAACTCTTTGATTCTATGATTCTATGATCCTATGATTCTATGATTCTAAGTCCACCATTGGTGGTAGACTGTGCCTACTTCCTTACCGCATTTCCAGCATCTGTCCAATATATTTTTCTTAAATTTCGCTATTTTCTCTGGTGTATAATACCAGCGAAAAAACATCTTGTACCAGTTCTCTTTAAGATCACTGGCTATTGTGTATTTAATTTTTGTGTTCCAAATTTCTTCCCATTGGCACATCATAATGTTATATCCCAAATCTTTAGCCCATTTCACTTGGCATTCTTTGACTTGCTCCTCTTCTGTATCCCAGAGTAATAGTTGTTTGTATAGAATTTTTATTAATTTTTTATTTCTCTCCATAACGATATCCCATAGACCTTTTTCTTGATTGAAACCTAATTTTTCATCTTCCCTGTATCCCTCACGGATTTGGAAATAATTCAGCCATGTAATTTTCCCGTTTAGCTTTTTGAGTTCCTCGTAAGATTTTAACCCTAATTTGCCACCATTCTTTTTTTCAAGTATTTGACGATATGTTAGCCAATTTCCTTCGCCTAACTCTTTCTTATGTTTCGCTTCCATTACTGATATCCATGGTGGTGTACCTTTGAACAACCTGATTTTATACTTTTCCCATGTTTTAATTAGGGCTGCCCTGATATAATGGTCGCTGAAACTTTTTTCCTTTTTCCTTTGGCCGTACCACAGATAACTGTGCCACCCTGCCCTGAGCTCGTGCCCTTCTAGAGTTAAGATTTGGTCATTTTCCAATGTAGCCCATTCCTTTATCGCTACCAGGTTACATGCTTCGTAATAGATTCTCATGTTTGGCAGACCTAGGCCTCCTCTCTTTTTATCGTCAGTCAAAATTTTCATACTAATTCTCGATCTTTGATTCTTCCAGATAAATTTTATTATATCGGAGTTCCATTTTTTAAACAGAAAATTGTTCCAAATCACCGGAATGGTTTGAAATAACTCGGGTTTTAGAGGGATTTTAATTTTCAGAATTTTTGTAGGTTTTTTTGGATTTCTTTCCAATATTTTTTTGCCTTTTTGCAATGCCACCACATGTGGTAGAATGTTCCTTCTGCTATTCCGCATTTCCAACAATTAGGTTTCAAATTTTTATAGCATTTACTTAATTTGTAGGGGGTCATATACCATCTAAAAAATATCTTTGTCCAATTTTCTTGCATGTCGTATGCTCGTAAATATTTTCTTTTTCCAAATTAGTTCCCATTCTTCTAGCCTTATCGATCTGCCCACGTTTCTTGCCTATTTTATCATACATTCTTTTACTCCTTCCTCCTCTGTGTTGCATTCCAGCAACCTTTTGTATATTCTGGATATTTTTTTCCTCCCTGTCTCCCAAATTACATCCCATTTATTTCTTTTTATCTCAAATCCTATTTTTTTGTCATTACCAAAATATTCTTGAATCTGCCTGTATTGCACCCAGGTCATGTTGGGATAATTTTTATATATATATTATTATTATTACCTTAAGGAGAATGAAATGAGACGCAACCTCACGTTCATATCGCTTAAGCTTTATTTGCCACTGGAGATACTACAAGCGGGACAGAAGACCGGGGTTTCCAAAGAAAGTAGGACCAATGGTGCTTTGTCCATGCTTGAAGGGTACGTGTTGAATTTCTTAATGTGGACATAATGGGGTTGCTGGGAGTTAGAGTTATACTCTCCAGTTCCGGAAAGGAAAGTACCTGGTTGGATTCAAAGGTGGCCATTTTTTCTGCAGAGCGGTGGATTTCGTGGCAAATCTATGCGGTGGTCTGGTGCTGGTTAATAATAACCACCATAATCATCATCATCATCAAAATATTCAAAGACGCCTGAAAACATTGATGCTGCTGCGCCACCTGCTAGGCCTGCACCCATAAGGCCAAACAGTGATCTGATGTCGCGTTCCTTAGGTTCTTCGCTTTTGATGTTCGATTCCTGCAAATAGAAGAGAATTCGCATCAAGAATCCAACGTTTACAAAGTCCAAAAGATTGGGGAGGGCTGGGTGGTGCCAAACTTGGTGACCATCCAAAGCATCTTATATCATGTCCAAGACCATGGCTGAAAGCCTACGTTGCCAACTTTAAAAGCCCCCCAAAAACCTCCCTTAAAAGCCAGCAGAGAGAAGGAGGGTGCCTCCTAACAGAAGCAGGACTTCTTTGTTGCAATATGGTGGAAAGGGGATGGAAACACAACTTTCCTTCTGTCCCCATCTACAGATGAAACAGACCTCCTTGGCCTCTTGCAGCTGCTGGCTCTTAAGAGGGATTAGGAGGGCTTTTCGGGTTGTGGGAATAGTGCCATGATCGTGAACGTTCTAGATTATAAAATATGGTTTTCTCTGGGGGAGCAGATAGTGACTACTGGATGGCATATCTTCTCTACCAGAAACTAGAGCTGATGTGGTCTACCCAATGCAGATTTCTGAATCAGCACCCCAAATAACCAATTCGTAACTCTTTTGGTACTAATTTTGGAGAGTGGTGCCTGGTTAAAGTAGTCACTGGTCAAAGTGGTCCCAGGATAAAGTTCCCTGGTCAAAGTAGTCCCTGATGAAGGTGGTCCCTGGTTAAAGTCACTGGTCAAAGTGATCCCTGGCTAAAGTTACTGGTCAAAATGGTCCCTGGTTAAAGTCACTGATCAAGGTGGTCCCTGGTCAAAGTGGTCCCTGGTCAAGATGGTCCCTGGTCAAATGGTCCCTGGTCAAAGTGGTCCCTGGTCAAAGTGGTCCCTGATCAAAGTGGTCCCTGGTCAAAGTAGTCCCTGGTCAAGGTGGTCCCTGGTCAAAGTGGTCCCTGGTCAATGTGGTCCCTGGTCAAAGTGGTCCCTGGTCAAAGTGGTCCCTGGTCAAGGGGTCCCTGGTCAAAGGGGTCCCTGGTGAAGGTGGTCCCTGGTCAAAGGGGTCCCTGGTCAAGGTGGTCCCTGGTCAAAAAAAGGTTGGGAACCACTATCATAGAGTCTCAACTAATTCAACATAGTTTTTGGTAGCCACAAAAACAAAGTTTCTGGAGTAAGGACTACACAATTAAACAGGAAATGACACTTTCAAACCAGGAACTTATTTTTTTTCCAAATTTTGTTACATACTGTAATCATCATCTTCATCATCTATCCTTTATGTCTCTAAAACAAGACCCACATAGACTATATATTTGTGTGGCACTGGAAAACTCTGGGTCAAGACCCAAAAGGGAAGATCTACCACACATTGGGTTGGTGTTTCTAGACCCGTGGTTCTCACCCTGTGGGTCCCCAGATGTTTTGGCCTTCAACTTCCAGAAATCCTAACAGCTGGTAAACTGGCTGGGATTTCTGGGAGTTGTAGGCCTAAACACCTGAGGACCCACAGGTCAAGAACCACTGTTCTAGTCCAAGTTCTTCCTCCTGAAAGTCCAGATCCTTGGGAGATGTCCCCCACCATACTTTCCTCAGCCCAGGCCTCTTCCACGTTGGTTGCACACGAGATCAGGAGAAGAACGGCAAGGGAAGTGGCAGACAACCTCATGGTGGCTTCAACAGGAGTTGCCTTTCCAGGCAAAAGAAGAGCTAGTAGAACAAATCTGAGTGTTTGGCCTTCTTTATATAAACCCTTCAATAGGATATCTGGAAACGCTTCAATAGGATATCTGGAAACTAACCCAGTTCCAAGGTACACCTTGCAAGGAACAACTTGAGCAGGATGGAAAACACTGCGTACACCATGACTCGTTCTGCTCAACAGCCCTTGACCTTCCTTTTACATGTTGATGGAGCTTTTCAGGATGATCCATAACCATTCTAATTGTCAATGGGTCTCTGAACATCTCAAGATCTGGCCCTGGCCAAGTGGAAAGGAAAGGGTTGGTCAACGCAATGGAAAACCGGGTGCCCATTAACTCTCCTTTTCTGCTCCATTGCCATTCAAACATTAGGACATGGATCTACATCCTTCTTTGGTCAGGAAGAAATGTCTATATATATATATATAAGGAAGGAAGAAACCACCCATTGAGGCCAAGCCGACTTGAGGAACGTCTTACGTTCTCTGTTGACCCAACTGTGTTGTCCCGCCATGAAGGTCTCCTCCAGCTTGCTTGTCATCATGTTGTTGATCTGGGCCATGACTGTCATTGACGAGACATTGGGCACCACAGACGCAGTCCAAGACAACGTGGTAAGTGGGGAAAGATACTTCAGGGATACTAATAACAGGTTCCAAGTTGGACCTTGGTCAACCGTAATGCTAAAAGTCTCCTTCGGGAGAGATAAAACGAAGTATAAATAAATATAAATATAATAATATTTATAGGAGTCAGAGAGATATTAATGGTTCATAGGGGGGTATGGGGGCCATAGTCATAAGGATCCCTTTAAAGGAATTACTGATTGTAAGATGCACCCCAATTTCAGTCCCGCAGCCACCTACAATAAGACGTAAGATACTGTCATAAATATTAAAAATCAATGGGGTATTTTGATTATAAAAGTGTGAGTCAAGCACTGAAAGAGTTAGTAGGCTGAAGCCTGTTAGAGTCAGTGGGCCAACGCTAGTGTCGTCCTGAGGAGTGTGAGGTAAACCTCTGTGTGAGAGAAGCCTTGTGTGAGAAAGCCTCAGTGTGAGAAAGCCCCAGCTGCTGCATGTAAAACTACTACGTATTTGTTTATTTGTGTTATGGAAACCTAGTTCTTGTAAATTGTAGTAAAATTATATGGTTGCTCTAAGAAAAGCCTCCCATGGAAGAGATAACATTGGTCTCTGTGTATAGCTACTCATACTCTGCTATACATTTATGGGGAGGGTCTTTTATTAATAAGTCCACTTTGTCTGTAGGTCATGTGGCTGGCATACCTGCATAGAGCTCTGTTTACCTTCCCACTGAGGAGGTACTATTGATCTACTCTGTATGGTTTCGAACTGCTAGGTTGGCAGAAGCTGGGGCTAGCAGCAGGAGCTCACCCCGTCCCACGGATTCATACCTCCTTCCAGTCAGCAAGTTCAGCAGCTCAGTGGTTTAACCTGCTGCGCCACCATGACCCAACTAGCACCTAACTAACGAACAACTTCGTAACTAACAACTGCTATCTAACTTCGTAGAGGCTTAGAGTGAGTCTATCCAAGGAACTAAAATTTGATTTCTTCTTCTTCTTTCCCTCTTGGAAGGAAGTGTCCCATGTCGAGGTCCGAGAGCTGAACAAGAGACAGAAAAGATTGATCACCTTTTTGGGGAGTTGGGCGCTGAAGTTGATCCACTTTGTCACCTCACACCGCGAACTGATTGAGCGGTTCTTTGACCTCTTCTCTGACGGCCACGACCCAAATCACGAGTAGATCCCTTTGGAAGAACTTCCTGCACCTTCCGTGACCTCCCGTGTGATCCACAACTCCCACCAGACGCCCTAGAGGTCATCCCATTTGAAAGGACCCCAAAGCCCTCCCAAGAAGCACTATCAACAAGGTGTTCTCTGCAATTTCTGCCAGATGTCCTAGAGGTCATCCCATTTGAACGGACCCCCCATAGGACCCCAAAGGCTATGGGTCCGACCCCATTCTTCCATAGAGACAACTCCTGAAGATGTCCAAAGCCCTCCCAAGAAGCACTATCAACAAGGTGTTCTCTGCAACTTCTGCCAGATGTCCTAGAGGTCATCCCATTTAAACGGATCCCCCATAGGACCCCAAAGGCTATGGGTCTGACCCCATTCTTCCATAGAGACAACTCCTGAAGATGCCCAAAGCCCTCCCAAGAAGCACCATCAACAAGGTGTTCTCTACAACTTCTGCCAGACGTCCTAGAGGTCATCCCATTTGAACGGACCCCAAAGACCATGGATCCAACCCCATTCTTTCATAGAGACAACTCCTGAAGATACCCAAAGGCCTCTTAAGAAGCACCCTCACCTAGAGGTTCTCGAAGCACCATCAACAAGATGTTCTCGCTAACGCCTCTTTTCGTATCATTTCTGGAGACCAACCTGGTCTCAAACCACTTCTACACCTTGTTTACTTTATTTGTGAATGTGAGATTGCTTGCTAAGAATAAAAGCTTGCCTTCCAAGATCTCCTCTCCTTGATCTCTTTGTGGGTCTTTGCTCAATACCAAATGAGTCCAAACTTTGAAGCCACTATTTGAAGGGTCTGGACTCAATTGGTACTTCGATGAGCCACATACATTTCTGCTTAACATGGGAACTGCGACCAAAAGGAGCAGGTCTGGGATGGCTCTTCATCATAGAGGGTGGAGTGACAGCACCCCCCTGTGACCGGTATTGAACACAACATCCAGGTTGCCCAAGTTGGATGCCGACACAACATACCTCTGTCTGTCTGTTTGCCGTGTATGTGTTCTGTGATCCTCCCTGAGTCCTCTTAGGAAGATAGGGCAGAATATAAATAAGAAACAATCAGGGACAGCTAATCACCTCGCAACAAAGGATTCCCCCAGGCAGTAAGGAGTCACACCTTGGAAACCACTAGGCCATTAAATGCTAATCAAGGTGGTCAATTGAAACTTTCACACCTACCTCCAACACACAATAGTTCTTTCTCCCACCCTGGACATTCAACAGATGTATAAACCCTATTTTCCTAATTTCCAACAAAGGATTCCCCCAGGTAGTAAGAAGTCACCCCTTGAAAACCCAGTTTTGTAGTTTGTGATGACTCTTTGTCATAGAGGATGGAGTGACAGCACCCCCTGTGGCTGGAATTGAACACAACCTCCAGATCACCAAAGTTGGGTGTCAACACAACATACCTCTGTCTGTCTGTTTGTCCTGTTTGTTTCGACGGCATTGAATGTTTGCCATGTGTGTGTTTTGTGATCCACCCTGAGTCCCCTAAGAAACAATCAGGGATAGCTAATCACCTCTCAACAAAGGATTCCCCCAGGCAGGAAGGACCCATACCTTAAAAACTGCGTAAAATAAAGTGTGTTGTTGTTGTTGTTGTTACTAGCTGTACCAACCAAGCGTTGCTGGCCAACCTTTTATTTATTTGTTTATGTGTAGTATTTATATTCCGCCTTTCTCACGCCGCAGGGGACTCAGGGTGGATTACAATGTACATATATACATGGCAAACATTCAATGCCATAGACACACAACATATATAGACAGACACTCAGAGGCTATTTAACATTCCAGCTTCTGGCCACCAGGGGAGCTGTCGCTTCACCATCCGTTTGTGACACTGATGAAGTACTTCCTCATTCTTTGCATGCTTGTTGGAGATTTTTTATGGCCTCTTAAATCAGTTAAGTTAGCCTCCCCACATAAGTGGTACCTAAATTTCCTACTTGACAGATGTGGTTGCCATCTTTCGGGCTGCCAAGGTCGATAACAAGCAACACAATTTTGGTCAGAAGCTCACTCCGACCCAGGCTGGCTTCGAACTCATGACCTTTTGGTCAGTTAATGTAGCTGACTCTCAGCCAGCTGCGCCACTTCCTCTTTCTCTTCTTCTTCCTTTCTCTCCTTCCTTCCTTCCTTCCTTCCTTCCTTCCTTCCCTTTTTAAAATTTTGTTCTCTCCTTCCTTCCTTCTCTTCTTCTTCCCTTCCTTCCCCTTTTCTTTCCCTTCCTCTTTCTCCCCTTCTTTCCTTCTTTCCTTCCTTCCTTTTCTTCCTTTTTTCTTTTTTCTTCCTTCCTCTTCTCTTTCTTCTTCCCTTCCTTTCCTCTCCTTTTCTTTCCCTTCCTCTTTCCCTCCCTTCCTTCCTTCTTTCCTCCTTCCTTCCCTTTTTTCTTTCATTGTCTTGAAGCTGAGCACCCCCCCCCCAATAAGGGATAGTGACTTATAGTTCTGCAAAGGGCAAGGGCACCAGACTGCACAGTAAGGGTTAAGTCTTGGTCACATTGCCAAGGCACTAACAACAACAAGGACCCCACGAGACTTTTGGGGAACGGCTGGATCTTGGGACTTCTGCCCTTCATGAGAGTTGTAGTTTCCCAAGGACCAGCTTCGATCCCAGCGTGGCAGAATTCCACCCAATGGCCCAGTGGGAAATCAACAGACTTTCCTTTTGGGGCTTTAAGAGCTCTGCCTAATGTTTTGGACTCGCAAGGACATCTTTCCCGCTCATGAACTTCCCTCAACATGAATTATGGACTCATATTGCTTGAAAATAATTTCTTTATTAAATTTCTCTGGTGGGTGGGATGGAGAAGGGGTGATTGATATGAATTTCCTACCATTTCTATATACTTTCCTTCTATGTATTTCCTTCACAAGTCTGACCCAGCCATGAACTCTTTTGCCCTTTGGGAGGCTGACCAGGGAGCGGCCCGCTGGGCTGAAAAGGCAATCAGGAATCACAAAAACACCTATTTACTTAGAACTCACATCTGAACAATGGGACCTGGAGTTACTATTTGACTTTAGGAGGGGGTCATCAGACTGTGATTTCCTCTGCCAAGTTTTCCTTCACAACAAACATCCTTCCCAGCCTCACCTTTTACCTTATCTGATCCTGGAAGGGGAAAACCTGAATCAAATGATTATCCCTAATCACTGATCCATCACAAGAACAACAAAAAAACTAGTTTCCTTGGCTGGCTGATCCCTCGGGCACAGGAAATCCAGGACAGTGGAAGGTCATCATCCTCTCTGGACACATCGTCCCTCTTCCGTCCCGCCTCCCTCTCCCTGATTTGCTAAGGAGCCGAAGCGAGGGGAGTTTGGAAACTTTCAAACCTGTATTTTGCTATAAATATGCCTCTGAGCAATGTACTGGTATGCTTGTATGTGAGCTATCACTACAATTGCATCCGCTTCAGCTGAATCGCTCATTAAACCTCGATGCCTCTTCTTCGCTTTGGCAAGAGTCTCATTTCAATTTTTAATATT
This sequence comes from Anolis sagrei ordinatus, assembly GCF_025583915.1. Taxonomy (NCBI): domain Eukaryota; kingdom Metazoa; phylum Chordata; class Lepidosauria; order Squamata; family Anolidae; genus Anolis; species Anolis sagrei. Next base: position 13,237,007 of record NW_026844811.1, on the reverse strand, counting down.
AATAAAATTGCTGGAATCAGGCTTCTCTGAAGGCTCGCCAAAGTAGCGTTCCCTCTTTGGTGGGAACTAAGGGTCCTCTCCCCTTGGAGTCGACCCTCCTAAAGTTCCTATTGACTTCACTCTCCTTCCTTCCTCCTCTTCTTCTTCCCTTCCTTCCCCTTTTCTTTCCCTTCCTCTTTCTCCCCTTCCTTCTTTCCTTCCTTCCTTCCCTTTTTTTCTTTCATTCTCTCCTTCCTTCCTCCTCTTCTTCTTCTCTCCCTTCCCCTTTTCTTTCCCTTCCTCTTTCATTCTCTCCTTCCTTCCTTCTCTTCTTCTTCCCTTCCTTCCCCTTTTCTTTCCCTTCCTCTTTCTCCCCTTCCCTCTTTTCTTCCTTCCTTCCCTTTTTCTCTTTCGTTCTCTTCCTTCTTCTTCTTCTTCTTCTTCTTCTTCTTCCCTTCCTTCCCCTTTTCTTTCCCTTCCCCTTTCTCCCCTTCCTTCTTTCCTTCCTTCCTTCCCTTTTTTCTTTCATTCTCTTCTTCTTCTTCTTCTTCTTCTTCTTCTTCTCTTCTTCTTCTTCTTCTTCTTCTTCTTCTTCTTCTTCTTCTTCTTCCTTCCCTTCCTTCCCTTTTCTTTCCCTTCCTCTTTCTCCCCTTCCTTCTTTCCTTCCTTCCTTCCCTTTTTTTCTTTCGTTCTCTCCTGCCTTCTTTCTCTTCTTCTTCCCTTCCTTCCCGCTTTTCTTCCTCTTTCTCTCCTTCTTTCTTTCTTTCTCTCCTTCTTTCCCTTTTTTCTTTTGTTCTCTCCTTCCTTCCTTCCTTCTCTTCTTCTTCTTCCCTTCCCCCTTTTCTTCCCTTCCTCTTTCTCTCCTTCTCTTCTTCCCCTTCCTTCTTCCTTCCTTCCTTCCCCTTTTTTCTTTTTTCTCCCTTCCTTCTCTTCTTCTTCTTCCTTCCTTCCCCCTTTTTCTTCCCCTTCCTCTTTTCCTCCTTCTTTCTTTCTCTCCTTCCTTCTTCTCTTCTTCTTCCCCTTCCTTCCCCCTTTTCTTTCCCTTCCTTTCTCCTTCTTTTCTTTCTCTTCTTCCTTTTTTTCTTTCATTCTCTTCCTCTTCCCTTCCTTCCCTTTTTTTCCCTTTCCTCTTTCTCTCCTTTCTTCCTTCTCTACCTCTTCTTAGACTGCAACTCCCAGCAGTCCTACTGATCAATCTACCTACCTACTTACTTACCTATCTATCTATCTCTATATAAACGATCTATCTGGAGGATTGCTGGGAGTTGCAGTCCAGGAATAGGAAATGGGAAATCTGCAAGGATTGGGATGCTCTCAAAGAAATCCAAGGAGAAGAAAGCTTGCATTTTGGAAGCCGTGTATTTGGATCATCCTCCTCTCCTAAAGGACCTGGTCTAGGGGACGTTGGGAGCTGTAGTCCAGAAGAGAGTGTGGATATGCTATTCTGTGTTATGTTTGCCAGGGGAGTTGTTTTGCGCATGCGCCGTAGCTTCTTTTTGCATTTTTGGATTTTTTAAGTCTTTTCTGCTGTGTTTTTCAGTGTTTTTATGAGTGATGGTCACTCGTAGGCCTGAGAGGTGTATTGTGTCCAAATTTGGTACCAATTTGTCCGGTGGTTTTTGAGTTATGGTGATCCCACAAACGAGCAGAACATTTATATATATATATATATATATATATATATATATATATATAGGTTATTATTATCATTAAAGCCACTATTTGAAGAGGTTGGACTCATTAGGTACTTAAATGAGCCATATTAATTTCTGGAAATGAAACGCAACCTCATGTTCACATTGCTCAAGCTTTATTTGTTACCGGAGCTACTACAAGTGGTACAGAAGACCAAGGTTTCCAAAGAAAGAAGGACCATTGGTGCTTTGTCCATGCTCAAAGGGTACGTGTTGAATTTCTTAATGTGGACAGAGTGGGGTTGCTGGGAGTTAGAGTTATACTCTTCAGTTCCAGAAACGGAAGTGCTTGGCTGGATTGTAAGGCAGCCATTTTTTTCTGCACAGCGGTGGGTTTCGTGGCAAAGCCATCTGGTGGTCTGGTGCTGTTTAATAATAATCATCATCATCATCATAATCAAAGTAATCGTCAAAACTAAAGCTTGAAAAAATTGATGATGCTGCGTCAACTGCTAAGCCTGCAGTTAAAAGTCCGACCAGCGATCTGGTGTTGCGTTCTTCGCTCTGGATGTTCGATTCCTGAAAACAGAAAAGAATTGGCATCATAACCTCAATATTTACGAACTTCAAAAGATCGGGGAGGCCTGGATAGTGCCAAACTGGGTCGCCACCCAAGACATCTTATGTTAAAGACCTATGTTGCTTACTTTAAAATGCCCCCCAAAATCCTCCCTCAAAGCCAGCAGAGCGATGGAGGGTGCCTCGAATCAGAAGCAGGACCTCTTCGTTGGAATATGATGAAAAGGGGATGGAAACCAGATTTTCCTTCTGTCCCCGTCCACAGATGAACAGACCTCCTTTGCTTCTTGCAGCTGCAGGCTCTTAAGGTGGATTTGGGGGGCTTTTCAGGTTGCGGGAATAATGCCATGATTGTAACGATTGCTTATAATATAATATACGTTTCCAAGGCAAAGTCAAGCTTAATAAACAACACCTGACCCCAGAAGAGTCCTCTCATATCAGAAGTGTGTGATGCACACTGGAAATGCCACCCAACACTATTAGTAAATTCACTAATAGGGTTGGGTTGCATTTACTCAAGATTCCTATGGATTTAAACCAGTTGTTCTCCACCTTCCTAATGCCGCGACCCCTTAATCCAGTTCCTCATGTTGTGGTGACCCCCAACCATAACATTATTTGCGTTGCTACTTACATAACCATAATTTCGCTATTGTTATGAATCATAATGTAAATATCTGATATGTAGGATGGATTTTCATTCACTGGTCCAACCTGATATGCCCAAATTTGAATACTGGTGGGATTGATTTCGTCATTTGGGAGTTGTAGTTGCTGGAATTGATAGTTCACCTCCAATCAAAGAGCATTCTGAACTCCACCAACAATGGAGTTGAAGTAAACTTGGCACACATGATCAACAGAAAATACTGGAAGGGTTTGGTGGGCATTGACCTTGACTTTTGGAGTTGTAGTTCACCCACATCCAGAGAGCACTGTGGACTCAAACAATGATGGATCTGGACCAAACTTGACACAGATACTCAATATGCCCAAATGTAAACACTGTTGGAATTTGGGGAAAATAGACCTTGACATTTGGGAGTTGTAGTTGCTGGGATTTATAATTCATGTACAGCCAAAGAGCATTCTAAACCCCACCAGTGATAGAATTAGCAAAACTTCCCACACAGAACCCCCATGATCAAATGGAAAAATACAGGCAGCTAATCATTATTTTCAGGAAACGTTGGCCAGGATTCTGCATCACACTCCACATTATGAATCTGTAGCTACACCACAGTAGTCTCTAGCTCAGTGGCTCCCAACCTTTTTTTGACCAGGGACCACTTTGACCAGAGAGCACTTTGATCAGGGACCTCTTTGACCAAGGACCACTTTGACCTAGGACCACTTTGACCAAGGATTACTTTGACCAGGGACCACTTTGACCAGGGACTACTTTGACCAAGGACCACTTTTATCAGGGACCACTTCACCAGGGACCACTTTGACCAATGACCACTTTGACCAATGACCACTTTGACCAGTGACCACTTTGACCAGGGACCACTTGACCAGGGACCACTTTGACCAAGGACCACTTTGACCAGGGACCACTTTGACCAAGGACCACTTTGACCAGTGACCACTTTGACCAGGGACCACTTGGCCAGGGACCACTTTGACCAGGGACCATTCTCCAACCAAAAGGGTTACGTATCAGTTTTTGATCAACTTTAGATTTGGTTTGGTTATTTGGGAATGCTGATACCGAAAATTGCATTGAGTAGACCACATCAGCTCTAGTTTCTGATACAAAATATGTGCCATCCAGAAGTTGCCATCAAGGTTGGATAAGTGAGACTCTACTTTATTTTCAAAGTAAGGAACACACAATTAAACACACTTTCAAACCATGAAGATTTTTTTTTTCAAATTTTGTTACATTGTGTAATCATCATCTATCCTGCTTTATCTCTCTAAAACGAGACCCACATAGAATGCCAAACTCTGGGTCAAGACCTATATGGGAAGATCTACCACAGTTTAGTTTGGGTTGGCCTTTCTAGACCAATGGTTCTAACAGCTGGATTTCTGGAAGTTGTAGGCCAAAACACCTGGGGACCCAAAGGTTGAGAACCACTGATCTAGATCTATATAGTGATCTTAGGAGGCCCTCAAGGACCATTTAGATCTATATAGTGACCTTAGGAGCCCTTCAATGACTATCTAGATCAGTGATTCTCAACCTGTGGGTGCCAAGATGTTTTAGCCTTCAACTCCCAGAAATCCTAACAGCTGATAAACTGGCTGGAATTTCTGGAAGTTGTGGGTCAAATCACCTGGGGACCCACAGGTTGACAACCACTGATCTAGATCTATATAGTGACCTTAGGAGGCCCTCAAGGACCATCTATATCTATATAGTGACTTTAGGAGGCCCTCAAGGACCATCTAGATCAGTTGTTCCCAACCCGTGGGTCCCCAGATGTTTTGGCCTTCAACTCCCAAAAATCCTAACAGCTGGAAAACTAGCTGGGATTTCTGGAATTTGTAGGGCAAAACACCTGGGGACCCACAGGTTGAGAACCACTGATCTAGATCTATATAGTTACCTTAGGAGGCCCTCAAGGACCATCTAGATCTATATAGTGATTTTAGGAGGCCCTCAAGGACCATCTAGATCTATATAGTGCCCTTAGGAGGCCCTTAAGGACCATTTAGATCTATATAGTGACTTTAGGAGGCCCTCAAAGACTATCTAGATCAGTGGTTCCCAACGTGTGGGTCTCCAGATGTTTTGGCCTGCAACTCCCAGAAATCCTAATAGCTGGTAAACTGACTGAGATTTTTGGGAGTTGTGAGTCAAAACACCTGGACCCACAGGTTGAGAACCACTGTTCTAGACCAAGTTCTTCCTCCCGAAAGTCCAGCTCCCTGGGAGATGTTCCTCACCATGCTTTCCTCAGCCCAGGCCTCTTCCACGTTGGTTGCACATGAGATCAGGAGAAGAATGGCAAGGAAAGTGGCAGACAACCTCATGGTGTCTTACTGGAGTTGTCTTTCCAGGCAAAAGAAGTGCTGTTCCTCGGGTCTGTTCTACTAACAAGCGTTGATTTGGCCTCCTTTATATAAACCACTCAGTAGGAAATCTGGAAACAAATCCAGTTCCAAGGTACACCTTGCAAGGAACAACGTGAGCAGGACAGAAAACATTGCGTACACCGTGACTCGTTTTGCTTGGCAGCCCTTGACCTTCCTTTTGGTTGCTGGCGAAGCTTTCCAGGACGATCCATAACCATTCTAATTATCAATGGGTCTCTGAACATCTCAAGATCTGGCCCTGGCCAAGTGGAAAGGAAAGGGTTGGTCAATGCAATGGAAAACCGGGTGCCCATTAACTCTCCTTTTCTGCTCCATTGCCATTCAAACGTTTGGTTATATAGCTAGTCATGGATCTACATCCTTCCTTAGTCAGAAAGGAATGTCTATATATATATAAGGAGGGAAGAAACAACCCATTGAGGCCAAGCCGACTTGAGGAACGTCTTACGTTCTCCGTTGACCCAACTGTGTTGTCCCGCCATGAAGGTCTCCTCCAGCTTGCTTGTCATCATGTTGTTGATCTGGGCCATGACTGCCATTGAGGAGACATGGGGCACCACAGACGCAGTCCAAGACAACGTGGTAAGTGGGGAAAGATACTTGAGGGATACTAATAACAGGTTCCAAGTTGGACCTTGGTCAATGATAATCCTGAAAGTCTCCTTCGGGACATAGACATAAGATACAGCTGCAATTCTTAGATGTGCCCCATTTTTGGAGATGTTTATATGGGGGTGTGTCTTGAGTGGGTCACTCCAAAGACCTCCACATTGATTCCTTCTTCTTTTTCCCCTATTGAAAGGAAGTGTCCCATGTCGGGATCCGAGACCTGCTTCTTATGGACAAGAGACAGAAAAGGGGTCTGTTCAGCTTTTTTGGGAAATGGGTGGGCAAAGTGTTCCACTTTGCCACCACACATGGAGATCTGATCGAGCAGTTCTTTGACCTCTTCTCTAGCAGCCACGACCCGAATCATCCCCCCGGTGAGATCCCCAGATACAAAACGGTGTACTAGAGGTCATTCCATTTGAAAGGAGCCCCCAAAGGCCGTGGGCCCGACCCCACTCTTCCATAGAGACAACTCCTGAAGATGCCCAAAGCCCTCCCAAGAGGAACCATCGACTAGATGTTCTCACCAATGTCTCTTTTTGTGTCATTTCTGGAGACCAACCTGGTCTCAATCCAGCTTCAAAGCTCTACACCTCGTTTACTCTTTTGTGAATGTGAAATTGCTCGCTGAGAATAAAAGCTTGGCTTCCAACATGTCTTCTCCTTGGTCTCTTTGTGAGTCTTTACTCAACGTCTGCGTTCAGAGGTTGGAGGCTAAGTCCTTGCAATTACTACTATTATACTACTACTACTACTAATAATAATAATAATAATAATAATAATAATAAGTATACTTCTACTACTAATAATAATAAGTATACTACTACTACTACGACTAATAATAATAATAATAAGTATACTACTACTACTAATAAGTATACTACTACTAATAATAATAAGTATACTCCTACTCCTACTACTCCTACTAATAATAATTATACTTCTACTAATAATAATAAGAACAAGAAGAAGAGAAGAAGAAATATACTACTACTACTACTACTACTACTAATAATAATAATAATAATAATAATAGTAATACATGCCTCTCCTTACGTCTCAATAGGGTTAAAACAGAGACATAAAATACAAGACTATTAAAGTACACATAACAGGATACACCCAGTTAACATCTGCTGGTAAAATAATAGTAAAATCATGGTGAATTCTCTTCAAAACTCTCTAGTGCATTCCGTTGCTGATCAGTTCCTCTGTTTGCTATGTGCCATAGAAGAGGGTTAAAGGAGAGGCAGTGGGTGAGGTCATGCAAATTCCACACCAATGGAGAGAGAGGGGAACACTGGGATGTCTGTCGCTGATCAATTCCTCTCTTTGCTGTGTGTCATTGAAAATAATAGGAAAGGGTTAAGGGAGAGGCGGAGGGTGGGGTCATGCAACTTTCACACCAATGGAGAGAGAGGGGAACACTGGGATGTCTGTCGCTGATCAATTCCTCTCTTTGTGGGTGTAATTGAAAATAATAGGAAAGGGTTAAGGGAGAGGCGGAGGGTGGGGTCATGCAACTTTCACACCAATGGAGAGAGAGGGGAACACTGGGATGTCTGTCGCTGATCAATTCCTCTCTTTGTGGGTGTAATTGAAAATAATAGGAAAGGGTTAAGGGAGAGGCGGAGGGTGGGGTCATGCAACTTCCACACCAATGGAGAGAGAGAGGAACACTGGGATGTCTGTCGCTGATCAATTCCTCTCTTTGCTGTGTGTCATTGAAAATAATAGGAAAGGGTTAAGGGAGAGGCGGAGGGTGGGGTCATGCAACTTTCACACCAATGGAGAGAGAGGGGAACACTGGGATGTCTGTCGCTGATCATTTCCTCTCTTTGTTGTGTGTCATGGAAAAGAATAAGGAAAGGGTTAAGGGAGAGGTGGAGGGTGGGGTCATGCAACTTCCACACCAATGGAGAGAGAGAGGAACACTGGGATATCTATTGCTGATGAATTCCTCTGTTTGATGTGTGTCATAGAAAGGAATAGGAAAGGGTTAAGGGAGAGGCGGGAGGCAGGGTCATGCAACTTCCACACCAATGGAGAGAGAAAGAAACACTGGGATGTCTGTTGCTGATCAATTCCTTTCTTTGCCGTGTGCTATAGAAAAGAATAGGAAAGGGTTAAGGGAGAGGCGGGAGGCGGGAGGCGAGGAGGCGAGAGGCGAGGTCATGCAACTTCCACACGAATGGAGAGAGAGAGGAACACTGGGATATCTGTTGCTGATCAATTCCTCTCTTTGCTGTGTGCTATAGAAAAGAATAGGAAAGGGTTAAGGGAGAGGCGGGAGGCGGGGTCATGCAACTTCCACACGAATGGAGAGGAACACTGGGATATCTGTTGCTGATCAATTCCTCTCTTTGCTGTGTGCTATAGAAAAGAATAGGAAAGGGTTAAGGGAGAGGCAATGGGCAGGGTCATGCAAATTCCACACCAATTGGGAAAGTCAGAGACGCTGGGATGTCTGTGGTGGAGGAAACACATAAAATCTAGGATGAAATTGTCCCAGAATGAAAGCCTTCACTTGGGTGGTGGGCAGTATGGTGTTGGTGGAAGATGTTGGCAGGGCTTTTGGACATGCTCATGGCCCTCACTATAACCTGCAAGGTCACTGAAGGAAGTCCTTTGGTGTCTCCTGAGTAGTGGGAGCTATAGCTTCTTTGTGGAGACTGGAGCTTGTCTGTGGAAGTGGACACTCCAGCCAGCCACATACACACATATTTTCACTTGTATTGTGTGTGTGTATACACATATCAATTACATAAATTGATGAAGACAATCTAGATAAGAGTCTTCGCTTTCTAGATGGGTCAAGAGAATCATAACATCCTAGAGTTGGAAGAGGCCCCAAAGGTCATCCTTTCAGCCAGGAAGAAAGGCACTATCAAAGTCCTCCTAACAGCTGACCACCCAGCCTCTGAATCATAGAATCATATACCTAGAAGAGACCCCAAAGGCCATCCAGTCCAACCCCTGTCATTCAGAAACACATAATCAAAGGATTCCTAACAGATGGCCATCCAGTTCCCAATACCTTTCCAGCATCCATCCTCTGGTTGTGGCATCTACCTCCCAAGTCATTGAAGGGACCAAAAGGGACATCTAGTCCAACCCCATTCAATTAAAACATTCCCAACATATGGCTATCGATTGGCTCTGTTGGCTTTGTCCAATGCATGCCTGGGATTTGTAGTGTTAGAATTCCCCTCCAGAAAACTTGAGTCCAGGATCATCCCCAGACTGAGAGGCCACCACCTTCTCTAGAACCTTGCCCAGGAAGGGGAGATTTGTGCTGGATGGTAATTCCTCAGCTGAGTGGGATCCAGTGCCGGTTTCTTTACTAAAGGTCTTACTACCATTGTTGTATGTCAGCTTGTTTAGCCTAGGATTGTGTCTGATGTTCATGATGGGAATAATGTTTATGTTGAAGTTCATGATGGGAATGGGGATGATGTTCCTGATGGTGGGCCTGGGTCTCTTGGCAATGGGAATGAGCGTTTGCTTGGGTCTGAGCTGTCTCAGGAAGATGCGGAAGGCCACATTCCTGGGAGAGGCCCTTCACAGCTTATCTCAGAACAACTATCTGAAAATAATTTGTCAGGTGCAAAAATTAATGAAGAAGAATATAATGAAGCTTGGACAGAACACAAAGTTTTAGTAAACAGAGACAAAGTCTTCAGAGACTGAGACAATCAGTTCATCTACAGCAGCGTTTCTCAACCTTCCTAATGCCACGACCCCTTAATACGGTTTCTTATGTTGTGGTGACCCCCCCCCCCAAACATAACATTATTTTCGTTGCTACTTCGTAACTATGTTTTGCTACTGTTATCAATTGTAATGTAAATATCTGGTGTATTTTCATTGACTGAACCAAATTTGGCACAAATACCCAATACACCCGAGTTTGAATACTAGTGGGGTTGGGGGGGGGGGTTGATTTTGTCATTTGGGAGTTGTAATTGCTGGGATTTATAGTTCTCCTACAATCAAGGAACATTCTGAACTCCACCAACAATGGAATTGAACCAAACATAGCACTCAGAACTTCAATGACCAACAGAAAAAACTGTAAGGGTTTGGTGGGCATTGACCTTGAGTTTTGGAGTTGTAGTTCACCTTCATCCAGAGAGCACTGTGGACTCAAACAATGATGGATCAGGACCAAACTTGGCACAAATACTCAATATGCCAAAATGTGAATACTGATGGAGTTTGGGGAAAATAGATCTTGACATTTGGGAGTTGTAGTTGCTGTGATTTATAGTTCACCTACAATCAAAAAGCATTCTGAACCCTACCAACAATAGAATTGGGCTAAACTTCCCACAGAACCCCCATGACCAACAGAAAATACTGCATTTTCTGATGGTCTTCAGAGACCCCTCTGACACCCCCTCTGAGGTTGAGAAACACTGATCTACAGCAAAAGAGAGATAACAAACCATTATCTGGTGGTAAGGTCATGAGAAATGCTTTCCTTTCAGTTTTGGGATCTGAAAAAAAGCTTTATAAATGATTCATGGGAGAGAGTTGCCTCAGTCGGGTCAACGTTGTTATTTTATCGCGGTCTTCCCTTCAAGTGCTCTTAGTTTCATGTACCAAGTTTTTGCCAACCTTGAGATTTTCCTGCTGTCTTCTTTCGTGGATTCAAGCGCCTAGTTTCATAGATTTTTATGTACTCATGGAACTTGTTTTCCTTTGAAGCTTATGGAGTATTTTATATCTTGGACTTCTTCTGGTTTTTGCTACTTTTTATTGCTTTGCCTACATATATTCTTCAGTAAACTGCTTGATGATTTTACCAAGCTAATGTGGTGTTTAAGGTGAGAGGTATTCCTGCTCTGGTGTACGACAGCCATTTGGTTTTGAGATTTGATGGGCAGAAGCGGTTCTGCAACATTGACCCGACTGAGGCAACAGAGTCACAAAGGATAAGGCAACTGGGATCATATTTTTATTAGTGACTTAAATATAGTGAAGAGACACGGAGACTCAAAAGGAGGCAAGTTTGGGAAGCACCAAACAGCACAGAATCAAGAGATACAGACTATTTGGAAATGGATTCACATTATGGGATTCCACCTAAACACTAGGAAGAACTGCAAGATCTACAAGGCAAGTGGGATCATATTTTTATTAGGGACTTAAGTATAATGAAGAGACACGGACACTCAAGAGGAGGAGGAAACATGTTGTGTTTACAAGTTTGTGAAGAACCAAACAACACAGGATCAAGAGATACAGACAGATAATGGATTCAAATTATGGGGTTCCACCTAAACGCTAGGATGAACTTTAGGTTCGACAAGACAATGGACCGGACTTCTTCAGAAAGCGGAGGACTCGTTCTTCTCACAGGAGCTGGACAGGGATCTTGGATTTGATGACCTTCTAAGGGGATCAGGTCAGGTTGTGTGGCGGGTCATAGATGAAGTCAAGGTCTCCTCGGGAGATCTAGTCGTGGAATTTGGGGTGGTCATCCGAAAAGACCTCAGCGATTTCATTCAGGAGATCCTTGTGGTGTGAGACAACGTGTTTGGCTTTGTCAAGCAGGCCTCGTCTTCGTCTCACAAGCACGACGCCCATTTCGGAACGGGAGGCCCTCTATGGACAGCAAAACAACAACAAACAAGCAAGCAAAAAGGATTGTGAACGAGGAAAAGTGTCCTTACAATTATGAGTTTATTAGTCAAAGCAGAAGGAACGTCGTCAACTAAAGGAATGTTTAGTGCAGCGGTTCTCAATCTGTGCTCCGGGGAGCCCTTGTTGAAGCAAAAATTTCTTGTGGAGCCCCAAGAAATGTTTATATTATATTATACTATATTAATACACATAATAAAAGTGAAAATATGTATGTGTGTATGTGGCTGGGGTGTTCACTTACACAGACAAGCTCCTGCCTCCACAAACAGCCATATCTCCCACTACTCAGGAGACATCAATGGCCCTCCCTCCAATGACATTGTAGGTTATAGTGAGCGTATTGAACATGTCAATGTCCTCCACAAACACCATCCTGCCCACCATTCCATCCTAGACTTTATGTGTTTCCTCCACCACAGACATCCCAGTGTTTCTGACTCTCTCCATTGGTGTGGAATTTGCATGACCCCGCTTCTCTTTCCTCCCTCCCCTCCTCCCCTCTTTCTCCTTCCATCCTTCCCTTCCTCCTTTTTGTCCTTCCTTCCTTCTCCGTTTCCTTACTCCTTCCCTTCCTTCCATCCTTCTTTTCCTCCATTTCGTCTCTCCTTCCTTCTCTCTTTCCTTCCTCTTTCCATTCCTTCCATCCTTCTCTTCCTCCCTTTTGTCCTTCTTTCCTTTCCTTCCTTCCCTTTCCTCCCTCCTTCCCCCTCTCCCTCTTTCTCCTTCCATCCTTCCCTTCCTCCCTTTCATCCTTCCTTCCTTCTCTCTTTCCTTCCTCCTTCCCTTCCTTCGATCCCTTTTGTCTTTCCTTCCTTCCTTTCCTCCCTCCTTCCCTCTCTCCCTCTTTCTCCTTCCATCCTTCCCTTCCTCCTTCCTTCCTTCTCTCTTTCCTTCCCTTCCTTCCATCCTTCTTTTCCTCCCTTTCATCCTTCCTTCTTCTCTTTCCTTCCTCCTTCCCTTTCTTCCATCCTTCTCTTTCCCCTTTTGTCCTTCCTTTCCTTTTGTCTTTCCTTACTTCTCTTTCCTCCCTCCCCTCCTTCCCTCTTTCTCCTTCCATCCTTCCCTTTAGTCCTTCCTTCCTTCCACTTATCTTCTTTCCTTCCATCCTTATCTTCCACTCTTTTGTCCTTCCTTCCCTTTCCTCCCTCCTTCCCTCTCACACTTTTTCCTTCCACCCTTCCCTTCCTCCTTTTTGTCCTTCCTTCCTTCTCTCTTTCCTTCCTCCTTTCCTTCCTTCCATCCTTCTCTTTTTGTCCTTCCTTCCCTTTCCTCCCTCCTTCCCTCTTTCTCCTTTCATCCTTCCCTTTCTTCCTTTCATCCTTCCTTCTTTCTCTCTTCCTTTCCTCCTTCCCTTCCTTCCATCCTTCCCTTCCACCTTTTTGTCTTTCCTTCCCTTTCCTCCCTCCTTCCCTCTCTCCCTCTTTCTCCTTCCATCCTTCCCTTTCTCCCTTTTGTCCTTTTCCTCTCTTCCCTTCCCTTTCTCCTTCTTTTCCCTCCCTTCATCCTTCCTTCTTCCTCTCTTTCCTTCCTCTTTCCTTCCTTCCATCCTTCTCCTTCCCCTTTTGTCCTTCCTTCCTTTTGTCTTTCCTTACTTCTCTTTCCTCCCTCCTTCCTCTTTCTCTTCCCTCCTTCCTCTTCCTTTAGTCCTTCCTTCCTTCCACTTTCTTTTCCTTCCTTCCTCTTCTTCCACTCTTTTCCTTCCTTCCCTTTCCTCCCTCCTTCCCTCTCCACTTTTTCCTTCCATCCTTCCCTTCTCCTTTTTGTCCTTCCTTCCTTCTCTTCTTTCCTTCTCCTTTCCTTCTTTCCTCCTTCCTTTTTGTCCTTCCTTCCCTTTCCTCCCTCCTTCCCTCTCTCCCTCTTTCTCCTTTCATCCTTTCCTCTTCCTTCCTTCCTTCCTTCCTTCCTTCCTCTTCCTTCCTTCCTTCTTTCCTTCCTATGCTTCAAAGTCACTGAAAAGTCATTCATGATATTCTTTCCTTCCTTCCTTCCTTCCTTCCTTCCTTCCTTCCTTCCTTCCTTCCTTCCTTCCTTTCTCTTTGGCTTGTAAAAACTGCAACACTCAGGATCCCATAATGTTGAACCATGGGGTCAAATTGCATTAATCCTACAGCGTGGACGCACTCTGTGATTACATACCCACCTTGTGGACCATGAAAATCTCAATCTTCTGCTCAAGGATTATGGTTGACCAAGGTCACGCTTGGACCCTGTTATGAGTATTCCTCAAGAATCCCAATATCTTTGTATGGAAGTGTTTACTTTCCCCACTTACCATGTTGCCTTGGTTTGCTTCCATAGCTCCACAAGTCTCGTCAATGGCAGTCATGGACCAGATCAGCAACATGACGGCAAGCAAGCTGGAGGAGACCTTCATGGTGGGACAACACAATGATGTCCTCTTGGGTCAACTGAGAAGATGAGGCGTTCCTCAAGTCAAGGGTGGTTTCTGCCCTCCTTATATATATATATACGGTCCTTCCTAACCAAGGAAGAATGTTAATCTATTACTAGCTCTAGTACTAAACGTTGGAACGGCAATGGAGCAGAAAAGGAGAGTTAATGGGCCCCCAGATTTCCAGTGCGCTGGCCAACCCTCACTTGGCCAGGGCCAGATCTTGAGATGTTAACAATTATAATGAGTCTTTGTACTTGAGCTTCTTCAAGGTTGAAGGTCCTGGAGAGGACAGTCAAGGACCACTAAGCAGCATGAGGCACGGCGTACCCAATACGTTCCGGCCTGGTCAAGGGCAAATCCATGATGTTCCTCACAAGATGCATCTTGGAACTGGATTTGTTTCCTAGTGAGAGGTCTATATAAAGAAGGCCAAATCAACCTTCATTAGTAGAGCGGATCCAAGGGCTGGAAAGAGCCTTGTTGTTGAAGCCACCATGAAGTTCTCTGCTACGTTCCTTGCCGTTCTTCTCCTGATCTGGTCTGTGGTCACCATAGAAGAGACCTGGGCTCAGGACAATTTGGTGAGTATGTTTCCACAGAAAGTCCCACGATTATGGCCCTGTTGCCACAACTAAAAGAGACCCCCAAACTCGCCTTAAGAGCCAACATCTTGGGATCGTAATGCAAGCTCTCTCCTGTTTGCAGGACTCATTGAATGTCCGGAACAGGCTGCTTACCAAAGATTGCACCGGATTAATAAAAGACATTATAATCACGGATGGTGAGAAATTTTACCAACCGACACCAGATCACCCGATAGCTTTGCCATGAAGCCACCTTCTGCGGCCACCTTCGCTTATGCAGTTTTCTGAAATTGGACTTCCGAGTCTCAGAGGCACAGAAGTGTCACTCTAACTCCCATCAGCCCTGTCCCCTCTTGGCATTATCTTCCGTCTTTATTTATGTTGCTTGTGGTGGCAAATAAAGCTCAGCCAATGTGAAGACGTTGTGTTTCATTTTCTTTCCCCGAAGGCCTAGAGTTCCCATATTAAGCAGAGTCTACACTGGGGGTTCATCCAGGCTTCAATGCAGTACCAAATAGGTGCATCACTTTCAAACAGTGGTACTAAAGTTCGGACTAAAATCCAAAGTGGATTTAACATAGTGATATCTATGGTACTTGGCTCTAATCTTCTCAATCCATTCAGCACTACTACTATTATTATACTAAAGTTCGGACTAAAATCCGGAGTAGATTTAACATAGAGATATCTATGGTACTTGACTCTTCTCAATCCATTCAGCACTACTAATACTACTACTACTACTACTACTATTATTATTATTATTATTATACTAAAGTTCGGACTAAAATCCGGAGTGGATTTCTCTGCCTCACTAGAATCTACTATAGTTTTTAACTCCTATTTTGAAAGAGCTATGTATGGTACTTGGCTCTAATCTTCTCAATCCATTCACCACTACTAGTATCGTTATACAAAAGTTCGGACTAAAATCCGGAGTGGATTTAACTGCCTCATTAGGGGTTTGGCTTAGAATCTACTATAGTTTTTCATTCCTATTTTCATAGAGATACCTATGGTACTTGGCTCTAATCTACTCAATCCATTCAGCACTACTACTATTATTATACTAAAATTCGGACTAAAATCCGGAGTGGATTTATCCGCCTCACCAGGGGTTTGGCTTAGAATCTACTATAGTTTTTCATTCCTATTTTCATAGAGATACCTATGGTACTTGGCTCTAATCTACTCAATCCATTCAGCACTGCTACTATTGCTATACTAAAGTTCGGACTAAAATCCGGATTTAACTGTCTCACCAGGGGTTTGGCTTAGAGTCTACTATAGTTTTTCGTTCCTATTTTCATAGAATGATCTATGGTACTTGGCTCTAATCTTCTCAATCCATTCAGCGCTACTACTCTTATTATACTAAAGTTCGGACTAAAATCCGGAGTGCCTCACCAGGGGTTTGGCTTAGAATGTACTATAGTTTTTCATTCCTATTTTCATAGAGATATCTATGGTACTTGACTCTTATCTTCCCAATCCATTCAGCACTACTACTAAAACTATTATTATTACTATTATTATTATTATTATATTTGTATTATTATTATATTTGTATTATTATTATTATTATAGTTTTTAACTATAATTTTTCATTCCTATTTTCATTTCTAACTATGATACTTGGCTCTAATCTTCTCAATCCATTCAGCACTACTACTAATACTATTATTATAATAATTATAATTATAATAATTATTATTATATTTTATTATTATTATTATTATTATTATTATTATTATTATTATAGTTTTTAATATTTTTTTAAAGATAAATCAAACCATACAATTCACCATTCTGGACACAAGGTGGCAGGAAAGCTATAACAAATGCATATACAATGACTCCACAAAGGCTGAAAAATCCACCAATTCGAAGACCACTGTGAAGTTATTGGATGAATTACAATGACGTTTTCACGGGGACCAACAGTTAAGGCTATTTTCTTTCTTTCTTTCCATTTATCACGAGGAAACTGTCACCTTTTATCATTAAGTTTTCGAAAATATTTATTTACACCCCACTTTCTCTCTCCCGAAGGGGACTCAAAGCAGTCCGACCTTGACAGTCCAACCCAACATGGTTGGGCCTTTTATGTCTTTGCTGTGCATGCTTATCTCTATGTTGACACTCCGGATATGACATTGCCTCACTTGACTGGAGATGTCGTACTGTTTCGACCTCTCTCGGCACCGAGTGATTGTAACTCCTCATGCTACCACATGTCTTGGGAATGTAGCTCCACCAATCCCACCTTAATAAGATCCCACCCAAACATTAAGAAGAGCAGGTCATCCCAGAAATGGTGGGTTCTCCTTCTCTGGAGGCCTTCCAACAGAGGTTGGATGGGCATCTTTGGGGAAGGCTTGAGTTGGGCATTCCTGCATTGATGTCCCAAGTAGACCTCTTTCCCAAATCTAAGGTTTTATGATTCCTCTTGGAGACTAATATGGGACAACCGCTGCACCGGAGTGCCGTAACAAACACCAAACTATGCATCCCGGGAGTCTGTGGTAGCAAAAGAAGAATGATAGATATTGCCATAGCTGTGTTGTAATGTAACCCAGAGAAAGATGGGCGTCTATCAACAATGGCTTTGCTTCTCCTCCAACACTCACAGGAGCAAGGGGAGAAGTCCGTGGAAGACCCGCCGTCCAACCCTAAGGAGGCCTCAAGGAAAGCCTCGACGAAGCCAACACCGTTGATTTGCAAGAAGTTCTTCCAGGACGGTTGGACAGATTGCTGAGGCCCACGGAGGTCTTCTTCTCCTTTGGATGATGGGATTGCAAACCACCACAGGAGCATCATGGACTGCGCCACCAGCTCTCATGCATCCCTCTGTGACTTGCAAGAAGCATCGTTTGAGCCAAAACAAGAACCTTGTGTTGCTTTAGTTTACTGATTTACTGGCATATATACCTGGCGTTGCCTGAATATTGTGGGGACAGCTGCCTGCCTACTTCCTCCAATCCACAGCACTGCAAAGAAGACCTACTTTCTCCCTTCTCCAGCTCTGAGAAGGCCTACTCTCTCATTTCTCCAGCTCTGAGAAGGCATACTTTCTCTTTTCTCCAGTTCTGAGAAGAAGGCCTACTTACTTTCTCCCTTTTCCAGTGCTGAGAAGGCCTACTTTCTTCCATCTCCAGCTCTGAGAAGGCCTTTCTCCAGCTCTGAGAGGTCTACTCTCTCCTGTCTCAACTCTGAGAAGGCCTACATTCCCCCATCTTCAGCTCTGAGAAGGCCTTTATCCAGCTCTAAGAGGTCTACTTTCTCCCTTCTGCAGCTCTGAAGCCTACTTTCTTCCATCTCCAGCTCTGAGAAGGCCTTTCTYCAGTTCTGAGAGGTCTACTTTCTCMCATCTCAACTCTGAGAAGGCCTACTCTCCCCCTTCTCCAGCTCCAAGAAGGCCTTTATCCAGCTCTAAGAAGTCTATTTTCTCCCTTCTGCAGCTCTGAAGCCTACTTTCTTCCATCTGGAGCTCAGAGAAGGCCTTTCTCCAGCTCTGAGAAGTCTACTTTCTCCCATCTCAACTCTGAGAAGGCCTACTCTCCCCCTTCTCCAGCTCCAAGAAGGACTTTATCCAGCTCTAAGAAGTCTACTTTCTCYCTTCTGCAGCTCTGAAGCCTACTTTCTTCCATCTGGAGCTCAGAGAAGGCCTTTCTCCAGCTCTGAGAGGTCTACTTTCTCCCATCTCAACTATGAGAAGACATACTTTCCACCTTCTCCAGCTCTGAGAAGGCCTTTCTCCAGCTTTAAGAGGTCTACTTTCTCCCTTCTGCAGCTCTAGGGGCCTACTTTCTCACTTCTCCAGCTATAAGTCCTACTTTCTCCCTTATCCAGCTCTGAGAAGAAAGCCTACCCTCTCCTCCTCCAACTCTGAGAAAAGGCCCGACTCTCTCCTTTCTCCAGCTCTGAGTTCTACTTTCTCCCTTCTCCAGCTCTGAGAAAAAAGGTCTACTCTCTCCTTGCTCCAGCTCTAAGAAGGCCTACTTTCTTCCTTCTCCAACTTGGACTCTCAACAATGTAACTTGATGCCTGTGGCAAGACGTTGGGTCCTGATCCATGAAGTTCAATTTGGACCTGACTTGACCCTTTTGAGAATGGTCTGGAAGAAAACTTGAATTATACATAGCAGTGTATTTACCATTGCAATCCTAGCTGTAGCCACCAGGCGGCAGTGTTGCACTTTAAGGACTGGTCTGTTGCCTAGAACTCAAACTATATCCCACAGTGCCACCTGGTGGCAATGCATCCTTACTGCATGTGGAATTGAAATAAGTTAATGCAGAGCTTTTCCCTGCAAAGACCAGGTCTAAATAAAATATCCTTTTCGACAATCCAAATAGCTACTAATTTTTACCTGGTGGGCTGAGAGAGTGGCACCTCTGCTTACCAATGTTTGGCCACAGCCAAAACATTGTTCCCGCTCAAAAAGTGTGTATAAAGTTGCATATATGAAGCATAAATATGTTTGGCAGTGTTTCTCAACCTTCTTAATGCTGCAATCCCTTAACACAATTCTTCATGTTGTGGTGACACACAACCATAACATTGTTTTTGTTGCTACTTCACAAGTGTCGTTTTGTTCGTTATGAATCATCACGTAAATATCTGATATGCAGGATGTATTTTCAATCACCGAACCAAGTTTGGCACAAATACCCAATACGCCCAAATCTGAATATGAGTGGGATTGATGTTGTCATTTGGGAGTTGCAGTTGTTGGGATTTAGAGTTCACCTACAATCAATGAGCCCCTTGAACCCCACCAATGATACAATTGGGCCAAACTTCCCACACAGAACTCCCATGCCTTGAAGGAGCTTGCTTGTGTGAGCCTCCCTTCATCCTTGGACACTCTCCCTCACCTGCACACGCACACCACTCTGCCATGCGCCTCACACATCTGCTCTCCCCTCCCCGCTTGGAGTCTCAGATAGAATTGGGCCAAACTTCCCACACAGAATTCCCATGCCTTGAAGGGACTTGCTGGCATGCGCCTCCCTCCAGCCTCGCACGCTCTCCCTTGTCTGCACATGCACACCACTCTGCCATGCGCATCGTACGCCTGCTCTCCCCTCCCCCTTGGAGTCTCAGAATTGGGCCAAACTTCTCATACAGAACTCCCATGCCATGAAGGGACTTGCTTTCATGCGCTTTCCTCCAGCCTCGCATGCTCTCCCTCACCTGCACATGCACACCACTCTGCCATGCGCATTGTACGCCTGCTCTCCCCTCCCCACTTGGAGTCTCAGATAGAATTGGGCCAAACTTCCCACACAGAACTCCCATGCCTTGAAGGTGCTTGCTTGTGTGAGCCTCCCTCCAGCCTCTGACACTCCCTCGCCTGCACATGTGCCCCACTCTGCCATGCGCATTGTACGCCTGCTCTCCCCTCCCCACTTGGGTCTCAGATAGAATTGGGCCAAACTTCCCACACAGAACCCCCATGCCTTGAAGGGACTTGCTGGCATGCGTCTCCCTCCAGCCTTGAATGCTCTCCCTCGCGCACCACTCTGCCATGCGCCTTGCACGCCTGCTCTCCCTTCCCCGCTTTGAGTCTCAGAAACCTGGCGAGCCGGAGAAAGGAATACACAAACGACAACAATGACAGGCGAGAGACTGTTGTGATGCTGAGGTCGACATGTATTTCTCCAATTCCAGTGTTAACAGGATGGATGGACCAAGAAATTATGACTTGTAACAAAACTCCTTGACCTGTAAAGCAATCGAACCGTGGAGTGCTTGGACTCCAACACCCATAATCCTGAGGCAAGATGGTCAGGGATGCTCGAGATTGTAGTCCAACGGGATATGAAATAATCTCAAACATATTGCTAAATACGGATAGGGCAGAAACGTATTGACAAATCTTCCCTGTCCATATTATTTCCCATTACGGATTCAGATATGTTTTGGATTTGGACAGGCAAAACTCGCTTCTAGAAACAAACCCGATAGGATTTACAACAAAATTATGATCTGAATGTAAACCACTGGAAACACTTGACCTCCTTGGATGTGTTTTTAAGGAATATCCGCCCTCTGAATAAACGGGGCACCCCATACTACAAAATACATATTGGGGATACATCTCGCTAAACTCCAAATATACATTCCTCTTTTTTTCCCTCTCTCACCCTGTAACAGAACAAAAAAAATTGTATTTTTCTTATGTATTTAAAGCTAAGTACAATTCTCCGCAGACGAGAATCGAGAAATGAAAATTGCGCGGAAAATTGACCTTTTTTGTTTTTTGCGCGGAAAATCGAAATCCATGACCTCAAGGGTATTAACCGCAGGCACAGGAATCCCTCTTTTGAGGAGAGCAAAGGCCAAAAAAGTGGGAAGAAGGGGAAAGAAAGAGATCCATGAGTGGCTGGGAAAGGAGAAAGGAATCAAGGAGGAGCGAAAGACTTCCAACAGGCGCCAAAGACATACCTAACAACTTGTCGGTCAGTTCCTTCTGTCCCATTAGAGTCCAGAATTTCCCAAAAGGGAGGAAATGGCTAAAGGGAAACTCGGGGGATATGTTGTCAGTTATAAATACAGAGTTAAAAAGGTGGAAAGCCAACGCCGGGAGTCGAAACGGTTTCCAATCTGGGAAAACGGTTGATTGAGAAATGGGTGAAAAGCCTGGCCCGGATGGATGGCGGTTTCGGCGACCCCGGCAGGATCCAAACCTCAAAGTCTTTCGTTCCATTTGTACAAATACATAAATTGGAAGGAATGCGGCCCGCCGGTGTTTTTTTCAGATGGTGCTCAGCGCCTGCAGAAACAGAGGATGGAAGGAAAACAATAAAAAGAAAAAGGAAATCATTTATTGAGAACGAGGGAGAGGAAAACGCCTCCCGTTCAAGACCGAGAGGCAGAATAAATTGAGGCATTCTTCTATTTTAAATTTAATATGTTGTTAATGTTGCGAGCTGCTTTGGGTCTCAGTCAAGAGAGAAAAGTGGGGATATAAATGAATATAATAACAATATATTATTTATTTATTTATTTAGGACATTTATATCCTGCCCTATCTCGACTTCCTTCCACAGAGGGACTCAGGGCGGCTGACAACAAAAGCATAAATATATATCTTAGTTAAAAACAGTATAAAACATCATAAAAACAGTAAAACATAATGAATATATATATATATATATATATATATATATATATATATATATATATATAAATTATTTAGTTATAACTGATAAATTTTTCATTGGAAAAATAATTACATTATATATATATATTATTTAAAATAAATATATATAGATAATTAGATATATAAAATGTATATTTATAATTAATAACATTATATAAATGTATTAATTATAAATATAAACTATAAATATAGATTAATTATCAATATAAACCATATCTATAAAATTATACAAATTTATGTATAAACGTATATTTATTTATTTATTTACGACACTTATATGACATGTATGTAAATTTAATAATAAAAATATATATAATGATATAAATGTATTTATAAATGTATATAACATTAATAATAATAAATATAAATTATATATATATATATATATAAATTGTTATTCATAATGTATGCATTTATATAAATTTGTCAGTTACAGGTTTATATTATAATTATATTAGAGCATTATAAATCAATAAAAGTGGAAGTTAAAGGCTCGCCTGACCTTTCGTGCAAATTCCGGCAGAACGAAGGCCGCCCGGTGGACGTCAGAGTTGTAATACTTGAGGGTCATTTCTTCCACTTGCTCTTGCGACAGCTCTTGGACCGGCTCCCGGAAGTTCGTATTCTGGAATAATTATAAAATCAAATGACAGATATTGTTATATATACCAGAGATGGGGGTCCTACTTTGTCCCCCAAACACCCATTGAGAGCTCCAACCGCACACCCAGCAAACCCAGCTGAGCAGAGACCCCTTTCTCCCTCCTCCTCCTCACCGGGTTCTTGCTGCAGAGCATGAAGCCAATCTGCCCACTGGGGTAAGTGGGGATGGTGCAATAGGCGTACTCCACGACGGGGAAGAGGGACTTGCAGAACTGCCGCATCTCCTTGATGAGGTCCAGGTGCAGCCATTGGCACTCCCCTGGGCGGGCAGAAATCATCATCATCATCATCACAACAATCACAACAACCACAACAACAACGGGTTAGCAAAGCTCGGAGTCAAGGGAAATTTTTCACTGCCTTGGGGTCCAGAGTAACATCCCCATAGCCCCACAAGAAGGGAAGGATGATAGTAATGAAAGGTGGGACCTCAGGAGGTCATTTAGATGGTACAACTGGAAGGTGGGACCTTATAAAGTCATTTAGACAGTAGGGTTGGAAGGTAGGACCTCAGAAGTTCATCTAGATGGTAGAGTTGGGACCTGAGGAAGTCATTTAGATGGTAGGGTTGGAAGGTAGGACCTCAGAAGCTCAGTCAGATGACAGAGTTGGAAAGTGGGACCTCAGAAGGTAATCTAGATTGTTGAGTTGGGACCTGAGGAAGTCAGTTAGATGGTAGAGTTGGAAGGTGAGATCTCAGAAAGTCAGTCAGATGGTAGAGTTGGAAAGTGGGACCTCAGAAGCTCATCTAGATGGTAGAGTTGGGACCTGAGGAAGTCATTTAGATGGTAGGGTTGGAAGGTAGGACCTCAGAAGGTAATCTAGATGGTTGAGTTGGGACCTGAGGAAATCAGTTAGATGGTAGAGTTGGAAGGTGGGATCTCAGAAAGTCTGTCAGATGGTAGAGTTGGAAAGTGGGACCTCAGAAGCTCATCTAGATGGTAGAGACCAAAGGAAGTCATTTAGATGGTAGAGTTGGAAAGTGGGACCTCAGAAGTTCATCTAGATGGTAGAGTTGGGACCTGAGGAAGTCATTTAGATGGTAGGGTTGGAAGGTAGGACCTCAGAAGGTCAGTCAGATGGTAGAGTTGGAAAGAGGGACATTGGAAGGTCATCTAGATGGTAGAGTTGGGACCTGAGGAAGTAATTTAGATGGTAGAATTGGAAGGTGGGATCTCAAAAAGTCAGTCAAATGGTAGAGTTGGAAACTGGGACCTCAGAAGTTCACCTAGATGGTAGAGTTGGGACCTGAAGAAGTCATTTAGATGGGACCTCAGAAGGTTGGTTAGATGGTAGAGTTGGAAAGTGGGGCCTCAGAAGGTCATCTAGATGGTAGAGTTGGGACCTGAGGAAGTCATTTAGATGGTAGGGTTGGAAGGTGGGACCTCAGAAGATCATTTAGATGGTGGAGTTGAAAGGTAGAAACTCATAAGGTCATTTAGATGCTATATTTCGAAGGCAGAACCTCAGGAAGTTATTTAGATAGTAGATTTGGAAAGTGGGATTTCGGGGGATCATCTAGGTGGTAGAGTTGGAAAGCAGAAACTCATAAGGTCATTTAGATGGTAGAGTCCAAAGGTGGGACCTCATAAGTTCACTTAGACGGTAGACTTAGAAAGTGGGACCTCATAATGTCATTTAGATGGTAGACTTGGAAGGTGGGATCTCAGGAGGTAATTGAGTTGGTAGGGTTGGAAGCTGAAACTTCAGGAAGTCACATAGATGGCAGATTTGAATGGTAGAAACTCAGGTCATTTAGATAGTAGACTTGGAAAGTGGGACCTAAGGTCATTAGATGGTAGATGGATTAGTGGGAACTCAGGAAGTCATTTAGATGATAGACCTGGAAGGTAGGACCTCAGGAGGACATTTAGATCATAGGTGGGACCTCAAAAGGTGATTTAGATGGAGTTGGACTGTAGAAACTGAGGTCATTTAGATGGTAAAGTGGGACCTCAGGAGGTCATTTGGATGAAAGAGATGGAAGGTAGAAGCATAAGGCCATTTTGATGAAAGAGATGGAAAGTGGGACCTCATAAAGTAATCTAGATGGTAGACTTTGAAAGTAAGACCTCAGAAGATAATCTAGATGGTAGAATTGGGATCCCAGGAGGTCATCTAGATAATCGACTTGGAAGGTGGGACCTCAGGAGGTCATTTAGATGGTAGACTTGGAAGGTAGAAACTCATATGGTCGTTTAGATGTTAGGGCTGGAAAGTGGGACCTTGAGAGGTCATTTGGACTAAAACTACCCCGTAAACAAAAAGACTGTGGCTGAACCCTGCTCACCTTGGCAGCAGAGGATGCCATCTTCCCGCAGAGCGGTCTTCATCAGCTGGTAATAGGATTCCTTGAACAGGCTTTCAGCGGGACCTGGAAAGGAAGCAACATGCAGTAGGGATCCCAGAACCACGAGTCTGGAAAGGACGTGGAGGGGACCCAGACTCACCCATGGGGTCCGAAGAGTCCGTGATGATCACGTCGAAGGCCTCTTGGTTCTGCTTCATGAACTCGAACCCGTCCCCGACGTGCAGCGTGAGCTTGGGGCTGGCGTAGCCCACCGCCATCCCTGGGAGGAACTTCTTCGAGGCCTGGATTACATCCTGAAACAAGGAAAGGAAGGACGGAAGGAAGGCATGAGGCCTACATACAATCCTAGGGACCTCATCACTCATCAATGGATCGAGCCATTGTTTTGAGATACACACCCATGACATCGTATAGCATTCCCTTGTCAACTATGCAAATTTCCCCCAATGCTCCACCAATCGGCATTCACTTTCCACGCTCCATTCTATTCCCCCCTCCCAACAGCCTTTGACATCACCACTCATCAATGGATCGAGCCATTGTTTTGAGATATGCACCCATGACATCGTATAGCTTTCCCTTGTTGACTATGCAAATTCTCCCCAATGCTCCACCAATCAGCATTCACTTCCACGCTCCATTCTATTCCCCCCTCCCAACAGCCTTTGACATCACCACTCATCAATGGATCAAGCCATCGTTTTGAGATACGCACCCATGACATCGTATAGCATTCCCTTGTCGACTATGCAAATTTACCCCAATGCTCCACCAATCGGCATTCAGCTTTCCATGCTCCATTCTTTCCCCCCCTCCCAACACCTTCTGACATCACCACTCATCAATGGATTGAGTCAATGTTTTGACATACACACCCATGACATCGTATAGCATTCCCTTGTCAACTATGCAAATTCTCCCCAATGCTCAACCAATCGGCATTCGCTTCCATGCTCCATTCTATTCCCTCCTCCCAACACCTTCTGACATCATCACTCATCAATTGATCGAGCCATCGTTTCAAGATACACACCCATTACATTGAATAGTTCTATCTAATCAATGGATCAAGCCATTGTTTTGAGATACGCACCCATGACATCGTATAGCTTTCCCTTGTTGACTATGCAAATTCTCCCCAATGCTCCACCAATCAGCATTCACTTCCACGCTCCATTCTATTCCCCCCTCCCAACAGCCTTTGACATCACCACTCATCAATGGATCAAGCCATCGTTTTGAGATACGCACCCATGACATCGTATAGCATTCCCTTGTCGACTATGCAAATTTACCCCAATGCTCCACCAATCGGTATTCAGTTTCCATGTTCCATTCTTTCCACCCCTCTCAACACCTTCTGACATCACCACTCATCAATGGATTGAGTCATTGTTTTGAGATATACACCCATGACATCATATAGCATTCCCTTGACTATGCAAATTTCCCCCGATGCTCCACCAATCGGCATTCGCTTCCACCCTCCATCCTATTTCCCCCTCCCAACAGCTTCTGACCTCATCACTCATCAATGGATCAGCGATGCGATACAAGCCCATGACATCGTATAGCTTTACCTCGTCGATCTCGCATTGTATTACGGACTCGACTGAGGGGTGTTTGACGACTTCCCTTAAGACGCCGCCGTCTCCGCCGCCAATGATGAGGACCTGGGCAAAAAATGGAAAAATACATCGTTACATTAATATACTTGTGCTAAAGCGATGTCAGTGTAGATGTGCAACTTATGGTTGTGGGTGAACTACAACTCATTGGTGGAGATCACAGTATCTCTGGTTGTGGGTGAACTACAACTCCCATCATGCCAGGTTAAGTCCATCATTGGCAGAGGTCACAGTTTCTCTGGTTATGGGTGAACTACAACTCCCATCATGCCAGGTTAAGTCCATCATTGGTGGAGGTCACAGTTTCTCTGGTTGTGGGTGAACTACAACTCCCATCATGCCAGGTTAAGTCCATCATTGGTGGAGGTCACAGTTTCTCTGGTTGTGAGTGAACTACAACTCCCATCATGCCAGGTTAAGTCCATCATTGGTGGAGGTCACAGTTTCTCTGGTTCTGCGTGTACTACAACTCCCATCATGCCAGGTTAAGTCCATCATTGGTGGAGGTCACAGTTTCTCTGGTTCTGCGTGTACTACAACTCCCATCATGCCAGGTTAAGTCCATCATTGGTGGAGGTCACAGTTTCTCTGGTTATGGGTGAACTACAACTCTCATCATGCCTGGTTAAGTCCATCATTGGTGGAGGTCACAGTTTCTCTGGTTGTGGGTGAACTACAACTCCCATCATGCCAGGTTAAGTCCATCATTGGCAGAGGTCACAGTTTCTCTGGTTGTGAGTGAACTACAACTCCCATCATGCCAGGTTAAGTCCATCATTGGTGGAGGTCACAGTTTCTCTGGTTCTGCGTGTACTACAACTCCCATCATGCCAGGTTAAGTCCATCATTGGTGGAGGTCACAGTTTCTCTGGTTATGGGTGAACTACAACTCTCATCATGCCTGGTTAAGTCCATCATTGGTGGAGGTCACAGTTTCTCTGGTTGTGGGTGAACTACAACTCCCATCATGCCAGGTTAAGTCCATCATTGGCAGAGGTCACAGTTTCTCTGGTTGTGAGTGAACTACAACTCCCATCATGCCAGGTTAAGTCCATCATTGGTGGAGGTCACAGTTTCTCTGGTTCTGCGTGTACTACAACTCCCATCATGCCAGGTTAAGTCCATCATTGGTGGAGGTCACAGTTTCTCTGGTTATGGGTGAACTACAACTCTCATCATGCCTGGTTAAGTCCATCATTGGTGGAGGTCACAGTTTCTCTGGTTGTGGGTGAACTACAACTCCCATCATGCCAGGTTAAGTCCATCATTGGCAGAGGTCACAGTTTCTCTGGTTGTGAGTGAACTACAACTCCCATCATGCCAGGTTAAGTCCATCATTGGTGGAGGTCACAGTTTCTCTGGTTCTGCGTGTACTACAACTCCCATCATGCCAGGTTAAGTCCATCATTGGTGGAGGTCACAGTTTCTCTGGTTATGGGTGAACTACAACTCTCATCATGCCTGGTTAAGTCCATCATTGGTGGAGGTCACAGTTTCTCTGGTTGTGGGTGAACTACAACTCCCATCATGCCAGGTTAAGTCCATCATTGGTGGAGATCACAGTTTCTCTGCTTGTGGGTGAACTACAGATCCCAGAAAGGAAGGCCAGTTCCCCCCAAACCCCTCCAGTAATGAAATTTCAGCAATCAGGTCTGTGTATACTCGCATTCATGCATGGCAATTGGGTTTCTTGATTGTTAGACTGATATACCTAGTTATCTGTTGGTGCCAAAATTTGCCCATACCTGGAATAGATAGATAAGATAAATAGATTATTATTGGGGTGATGCTCACTTTGCGTGGGTTGGGGTGGCTGCACAGCGGCAGGTTGGCGATCATCTCCTGATAGGAAAACTCGTCTCGCTCCGTGCACTGAATGACACCGTCGAGGACCAAGACATTCCCATAGGTTTTGCTGCCGGGACAAAAGATGACATGTCAACAAAGACATCGTCATGGGAAAGGCTTCATAGACTATAATGCAAATCATAGCAACCTGGAGACACAAAGGGTCAACTTGTGTGGACTCCCATCCAGTCTGTATCTCATCTTATTGGGTGCAGCCTAGGATGGCATTGGCCTTGCTTGCTGCAGCATCCCTGCCTTGGCTCAGGCTCAGTTTGTGTTTACTCCCACCCAATCTGTGTTTCATCCTATTGGGTGCAGCCTAGCATGGCATTGGCCTTTCCTGCTGCAGCACCCCAGCCTTGGCTCAACCTGTGTTGACTCCCATGCAATCCTATGTGTGCAGCCTGTGTTTACCATTCAATCCTATGGGTGCAGCCTGTGTTTACTCCCACCCAATCCTATCTGGTGCATCATAGCATTGGCCTTTCCTGCTGCAGCATCCCAGTTCTGGCTCTGCTTGTGTTTACTCCCACCCAATCTGTGTTTCATCCTATTGGGTGCAGCCTAGCATGGCATTGGCCTTTCCTGCTGCAGCATCCCAGTTTTGGCTCTGCTTGTGTTGCCTCCCATGCAATCCTATGAGTGCAGCCTGTGTTTACTCCCACCCAATCCTATTTAATGCATCAAAGCATTGGCCTTTCCTGCTGCAGCACCCTAGCCTTGGCTCTGCTTGTGTTTACTATGCAATCCTATGGGTGCAGCCTGTGTTTACTCCCATCCAATCCTATTTAGTGCATCCTAGCATTGGCTTTTCCTGCTGCAGCACCCCAGTTCTGGCTCTGCTCATGTTGACTCCCACCCAATCCTATCTGGTGCATCATAGCATTGGCCTTTTGTGCTGCAGCACCCCAGTTCTGGCTCTGCTTGTGTTGACTCCCATGCAGTCCTATCTGGGGCACCATGGCATTGGCCTTTCCTGCTGCAGCACCCCAGTTTTGGCTCTGCTTGTGTTTACCATGCAATCTTATGGGTGCAGCCTGTGTTTACTTCCATGCAATCCTATCTGGTGCATCATAGCATTGGCCTTTTCTGCTGCAGCACCCCAGCCTTGGCTCAGCCTGTGTTGACTCCCACCCAAGTCTATCTGGTGCATCATGACATTGGCCTTTTCTGCTGCAGCACCCCAGCCTTGGCTCAGCCTGTGTTGACTCCCATGCAATCCTATCTGGTGCATCATGACATTGGCCTTTTCTGCTGCAGCACCCCAGCCTTGGCTCAGCCTGTGTTGACTCCCATGCAATCCTATCTGGTGCATCATGACATTGGCCTTTCCTGCTGCAGCACCCCAGCCTTGGCTCTGCTTGTTCTTGCTCCCACCCAATCCTATGGGTGCAGCCTGTGTTGACTCCCACCCAATCCTATCTGATGCATCATGGCATTGGCCTTTCCTGCTGCAGCACCCCAGTTCTGGCTCTGCTTGTGTTGACTCCCACCCAATCCTATTTAATGCATCATGACATTGGCCTTTCCTGCTGCAGCACCCCAGTTCTGGCTCTGCTTGTGTTGACTCCCACCCAATCCTATTTAATGCATCATGACATTGGCCTTTCCTGCTGCAGCACCCCAGTTCTGGCTCTGCTCGTGTTGACTCCCACCCAATCCTATCTGGTGCATCATGGCATTGGCCTTTCCTGCTGCAGCACCCCAGTTTTGGCTCAGCCTGTGTTGACTCCCATCCAATCCTATTTAGTGCATCCTAGCATTGGCCTCTTCTGCTGCAGCACCCCAGCCTTGGCTCAGCCTGAGTTGACTCCCACCCAATCTATTTAATGCATCATCCTATGGGTGCAGCCTGTGTTGATTCCCACCCAATCCTATCTGGGGCATCACTGCATTGGCCTTTCTTGCTGCAGCCCCCCAGTTCTGGCTCAGCCTGCGTTGACTCCCATGCAATGCTGTTGGGAGGCCTCCTGCTCACCTCCTGAAGACCAGGATCTCCTGGAAGGGCGACCTCTGGTGATGCAGGACCTTCTCCACTTGCAAGGAGAGGGCCTGCCCGGGCCACAGGCTGCACGTCTCCCGGAACCAGCCTTCTTTCAGGGCTTCTCCTCCTTCCAGGCCCGGCTCCATGCCCTTTGCCATGTCTCCCAATGGGTGCCTCTCAACCCAACCCACTCCTCGGCGGCTTCACCAGTAGGCGGGGCCCTCTTATAACCCAATCCCAAAACGCAGCCGGGTGAGACCCTCGCTTCCCATTGGTCCAGCCGGATCCAGGAATGCAAATAGCCCGGGTTGGGATTAGCCAGCAAGCAGGCTAGGTTGCGCCTCCTTTCTATTCCTTTGCCGGACACGTTTGGCGGTGGGCGTGGCCTGCTAAGGGAACGCGGCCCTGATTGGCCGAGGGTTTTGAAACCGGAAGGAACGCCAGCGGAGCGTTCCACGTGGCTCTCTGCAGAGGGGGGAAAAAGCGTGGATCGGGACCTTTATGGTTTACACCGGAGTATACGCATTGAACCCTAATGGGTTTACTCTACTTTTTGGCTATAATGTGAGCAGAAAAACTCCCGCATCGGTTCAGGACTTGGAAAAGTTACTTTTAGTAATAGTGAAGAGGATAATGATATAATTATATTTATTATATCATTATATTATGGTATTTTTTAATACTATTTTCTATGTTGTCATTAATTATATTTCTATAGTATTGTTAAATTTTGGTATTTTTCTATATTACTTTCTATATTATGTCTCTATAGTATTGTTATATCTTTCTATATTATTTTCTATACTTGTTTTGCTATATTATTAATAATCATATTTATATAGTATTATATTATGGGATTTTTCTATATTATTTTCTATATTTATTTTGCTATATTATTAGTAATCATATTTATATAGTATTATATTATGGTATTTTTTTCTATATTATTTTCTATACTTATTTTGCTATATTATTAGCAATCATATTTATATAGTATTATATGGTATATTTTCTATATTATTTTCTATATTTATTTTGCTATATTTTAATCATATTTATATAGTATTATATTATGCTATTTTAAAATATTTCCTACATTATTATTAAGCATACTCCTATAGTATTATATTATTATGGTATTTCAAAATATTATTTTATATATTTATTTTTCCATATTATTATTAATCATGTTTCTATAGTATTATATTATGGTATTTTAAAATATTATTTCCTACATTATTATTATTAATCATACTTCTATAGTATTATATTATGATGGTATTTTTTCTATATTATTTTCTATATTTATTTTGCTATATTATTAGTAATCCTATTTATATAGTATTATATTATGGTATTTTGTCTATATTATTTTCTATATTTATTTTGCTATATTTTAATCCTATTTATATAGTATTATAATATTATATTTTAAAATATTATTTCCTACATTATTATTAATCATACTTCTATAGTATTATATTATGGTATTTCAAAATATTATTTTATATATTTATTTTTCCATATTATTATTAATCATATTTCTATAGTATTATATTATTATGGTATTTTTTCTGTATTATTTCCTATACTTATTTTGCTATATTATTAGTCATAATATTTAATTCATTTCATATTATTTTCTATATTTATTCTGCTATATTATTATTAATCATATTTAATTCGTTTCATATTATTTTCTATATTTATTCTATATTATTATTAATCCTATTTAATTCATTTCACATTATTTTCTATATTTATTCTGCTATATTATTATTAGTCACATATCTATGGTATTATATTACTTCTATAGTATTATATTATTATGGTATTTTTGCTATATTATTTCCTATATTCATTTTGATATATTATTACTAATTGTATTATTATACTACTATATTAATATGGTATTTTTCTATATTATTTCCTATATTTATTTTGCTGTACTATTACTTATATTTCTATAGCATTATAGTAAAAGTAATAATAAACAGAGTTAAATAATAAATGTAATAACAACAATAATAATCATAATGGAGTAGGAAAAGGTAAAGGTTTTCCCCTGACATTAAGTCCAGTCGTGTCCAACTCTGGGGGTTAGTGCTCATCTCCATTTCTAAGCCGAAGAGCCGGCATTGTCCATAGACACCTTCAAGGTCATGTGGCCGGCATGACCTTCCTGCTAGGTTGACAGAAGCTGGGGCTAACAGCGGGAACTCATCCCGCTCCCTGGATTCGAACCTGAGATCTTTTGGTCAGCAAGTTCAGCAGCTCAGCAGTTTAACCCACTGCACCACCGGGCGCTCTATTTCCCTTTCAGATACAGTGAAAATCATAACTTTAAAAAGGAAGGACTAGTAGAAAAGAAGAGAAGTCAATAACACTCGAGGCAATTAAAAAGGGGAATAAAAGCAATTTAATTTGTATTTTTTTTAAAAAAAAAACAACATCAACAAAATCAAACTGGTGTCTGTACACAAATATGGCATCCCCTTCGATTAAAAGCAAGGAGCTTCTTGATTCTTCCAAGGCGATCCCTCTAAGCAGCATTATCTTCTGGGCCAGTTGTGCCGGAAACCCCTGCAGAAAAGAATTAAAGGATTATTATTATTATTATTATTATTATTATTATTATTATTGGTTTGAGTTGATTCCAGCTTCCAAACCCAAGATATTGGCATTTCTACCAGATTTAAACCAATTTATTGATGCTTCCTTTCTCTCCCTACTTTCTCCCTAGAAAATGGCTAACAATGCCATACTACTCAATAATAATAATAATAATAATAGACACAATATGAGCATTTAAAGTCCTCACCCCGAAGGGGACTCAGAGTGGCTTACGAGATATACATACATACAATATGTTATATTATTAGCATAGCACAATATCAGTATATGTGTGTGTGTGTGTAGATATATATATATATATACATACACAGACATACATACATACTAAGTATTATTATTATTTTTTATTAGTGTCAGTAAAATAAAAATAATAAGAAAACCTGGTGTGTATATAATATATATATATATATACATACTATATCTAGAGAGAGAGAAATATAGAAATATAATTTTATTGTATGTGTCATGGATACAATAAAGGATTATTATTATTAAAATACATTTCACTTCTTGATGCCTCAATTAATGTAATTTTATTGGTATCTATTTTTTACTTTGAAATTTACCAGCATCTGTTGCATTTCCCACCCTCGGCTTATACTCGAGTCAATCTGTTTTCCCAGTTTTTTGTGGTAAAATTAAGTGCCTCGGCTTATATTCAGGTCAGCTTATACTTGAGTATATACAGTGTGTGTGTGTGTGTATTTATATAAATATACCAGGCATTATTATTATTATTTTATCTGTGTCAGTAAAATAAAAAAAAAAACCTGGTGTGTATACAATACACACACACACACAATATATTATTATATCTATATTATATATATATATAATATATATTATATTATAATATATATTTTATATATATATATATATATATATATATATATATATATATATATATATATATTATATCTAGAGAAAGAGAAATATAGAAATATAATTTTATTGTATGTGTCATGGATACAATAAAGGATTTCACATTATTTCCTATATTTATTCTGCTATATTATTATTATATTGGGTTGTTGTAGGTTTTTCCGGGCTATATGGCCATGTTCTGGAGGCAATTTTTCTCCTGACGTTTCGCCTGCATCTATGGCAAGCATCCTCAGAGGTAGTGAGGTCTGTTGGAAGTAGGAAAAGTGGGTTTATATATCTGTGGAATGACCAGGGTGAGACAAAGGACTCTTGTCTGCTGGGGCTAGCTGTGAATGTTTCAGCTGATCTGTTTTCCATTAAAAAGACTATTATTTGCATCTCAATTGCTGTTTAAGACAATCTGTGTTCTATGGGTTGCAACATGATCACCTTGATTTGCATTCAATGGCTTGGAAGTGCCTGGGGGGAATCCCTTGTTGAGAGTGATTTTATGTGCCTGATTGTTTACTCGCTGTTGTTTTGCTGTTGTAATTTTTGAATTTTTTAATACTGGTAGCCAGATTTTGTTCATTTTCATGGTTTCTTCCTTTCTGTTGAAATTTCCACATGCTTGTGGATTTCAATGGCTTCTCTGTGTAGTCTGACATGGTGG
This sequence comes from Anolis sagrei ordinatus, assembly GCF_025583915.1. Lineage (NCBI taxonomy): Eukaryota > Metazoa > Chordata > Lepidosauria > Squamata > Anolidae > Anolis > Anolis sagrei. The sequence goes on along the minus strand of NW_026844811.1, from coordinate 13,202,751 downwards.
TTGTGAGAGTGGTCCAGCAAAGGACAAGAGGGATCCTCTCACCTCTGCAGCAGTATTAAAACTCAAAAATCACAACAGCAAAACAACAGCGAGTAAACAAACAGGCACATGAAATCACTCTCAACAAGGGATTCCCCCCGGGCACTTCCAAGCCATTGAATGCTAATCAAGGTGATCAGCTGAAACATTCACATCTAGCCCCAGCAGACAAGAGTCCTTTGTCTCACCCTGGTCATTCCACAGATATATAAACCCATTTTTCCTACTTCCAACAGACCTCACTACCTCTGAGGATGCTTGCCATAGATGCAGGCGAAACGTCAGGAGAAAATGCCTCAAGAACATGGCCATATAGTCCGGAAAAACCTACAACAACCCAGTGATTCCGGCCATGAAAGCCTTCGACAATATTATTATATTATTGTGGTATTTTTGCTATATTATATCCTATATTCATTTTGATATATTATTATTAATCATATTATTATAATACTATATTATTATGGTATTTTTCTATAATTATTTTGCTGTATTATTACTTATATTACTATAGCATTCTATAGCACTGTTATTATTAAAATACAATAAAAATATTTTCCTGGCTGCTAAGCAGGGCCAGCCCCAGTTTGGACCCGGATGGGAGGCCACTAAGGTTGACACATGTAGCTACGTATTTATATCCTGCATCTATCACACGGACTAGGAACTCTTCCAAACGTCTCCTATTCCGACCACTCGACCGACCTGTTGGACTTCCCTGCCGTGAAGGACATGCTCCTCATTCCGGGCGGATGCTGGGCTTTGCTGGCTCCCTTCTGCCGAGAAAAGGGATGAATTCCGCATGTTATAATCGAGATAGTTATGCTAAATTCCCCAAAATAGGCTGTGGCGATCGCTCTTCTGGACGGCGGAGGCTTACCTTGCCAGCGTGGGCCTGTCTGGCAGGATCGAACTGTGATGAGGGCTTCGCCTTGCCTTTCCCTGGAAGGAAAGGGGTAAACATTCGGGATCATTCCAAGAGGAAGCATGTCTAATAAACACGGAGGTTGTTATGTATTGCTGATGTCCTCCCCAAACACCCTCCTGCCCACCACCCAAGGAATGTTTTCATTTCCTCCTAGATTATATGCGTTTCCTCCACCACAGACACCCCAGTGTTGCTGACTCTCTCCAATGGTGTGGAACTTACAGGACCAATAGTTCAGAGCTGGGAGCCATACTTTGCATTGGTTCTCTACCTGCGAACATCTTGAGGTCGGACTTGCTGTAGTCGAAGGGCGTGAAGGGCTTGGGGGAGTCCTTTTTTCCCCCGTCGGCTTCCCTCGCCTGAGGGGACCCTTTCGGCTTTTTGGCCTCTTCTCTGGGCCTCTCCGCCCCGGCATCGCTTCCCGGCACCTCTTTCTTTCGCTCCAACTATGGAAAAAAATATAATACATCTCCCGAAGGGACAAAGCGTTTAATCTACGCTGACGATCGTGCCACCACCACTCAAGAAGGGAGCTTTGAAATGCTTGAATAGAAGCTCTCCGAAGCTTTAGGTGCTCTTACTGCCTATGACAGCTTGTACCATCAATGCTTAATATTGACCCAAATAACCAGCCACTGTCAGAAGGGACCGAGAATTTAATCTATGCAGACGATCGTGCCACCACCACCCAAGAAGGGAGCTTTGAAATGGTTGAACAGAAGCTCTCTGAAGCTTTAGGTGCTCTTACTGCCTATTATATGGTCAAAGTCCTTCATATTTACTTCAGAGTGTTTCATCTATGCTGACGATCATGCCACCACCGCCCAAGCAGGGACCTTTGAAATGGTTGAACAGAAGCTCTCTGAAGTTTTGGATGCTCTTACTGACTATTACAGCTTGCAACATCAATGCTTAACATTGACCCAAATGACCAGCCACTGCCAGAAGGGACAGAGAGTTTCATCTATGCAGACGATCATGCCACCACCACCCAAGAAGGCAGCTTTGAAATAGCTGAACAGAAACTCTCCAAACCTTTAGGTGCTCTTACTGCCTATGACAGCTTGTACCATCAGTGTTTCTCATCTACACAAATGACCAATCACTGCCAGAACAGAAAGAGACTTTCATCTACGTTGACGATCATGCCACCACGGCCCAAGCAGGGAACTTTGAAATGGTTGAACAGAAGCTCTCTGAAGCTTTGGATGCTCTTACTGACTATTACAGCTTCTACCATCAATGCTTAACATTGACCCAAATAACCAGCCACTGACAGAGAGTTTCATCTATGCGGACGATCGTGCCACCACCACCCAAAAAGAGAGCTTTGAAATAGCTGCTCTCTGAAGCTTTAGGTGCTCTTACTGCCTATTACAGCTTACACCAGCAATGTTTCTCATCTACACAGCTTGTACCATCAATGCTTAACATTGACCCAAATGAACAGCCACTGCCAGAAGGGACAGAGAGTTTCATCTATGCAGACGATCGTGCCACCACCACCCAAAAAGAGAGCTTTGAAATAGTTGAACAAAAGCTCTCCAAAGCTTTAGGTGCCTTTACTGCCTATTACAGAGAAAACAAGTTTGCACCATCAATGCTTAATATTGACCCAGATGACCGACCACTGCCACAAGGGACAAAGTTTCATCTACGCTGATGATGATGCCATCACCACTCAAGCAGGGAGCTTTGAAATGGTTGAAGCTTTGTGTGCTCTTATTGCCTATTACAGCTTGTACCATCAATGTTTCTCATCTACACAAATGACTAATCACTGCCAGAAGAGAAAGAGAGTTTCATCTACACTGATGATGATGCCATCACCACCCAAAAAGGGGGCTTTGAAATGGTTGAACAAAAACTCTCCGAAACTTTGGATGCTCTTACTGACTATTACAGTTTGTACCATCAGTGCTTAACATTGACCCAAATGATCAGACACTGCCAGAAGAGACAGAGAGTTTAATCTCTGCTGACGATCGTGCCATCACCGCCCAAGCAGCTTTGGGTGCTCTTACTGCCTATTACAGCTTCCTCCATCAATGTTTAATATTTACACCAATGATGAACCACTGCCAGAAGAGACAGTTTCATCTATGCTGATGATCATGCCATCACCATCCAAGCAGGGAGCTTTGAAATGGTTGAACAGAAGCTTTCCAAAGATGCATGGCTGCCCACTTGTTGGACTACAAATCCCATCACCCTAGAGGTAGGAAGCACTCACCACAACCATCTCCCGCACAGAGACGTCCGCTGCTTCGGCTTGGCTTTCCTTTTTGGTGTGCGACGCTGCAGCCGGTGGGGCTAAAAGAAGGACATTCGACATCGTAAAGAGTTACCCTTGAGGATAAGGCAGCCATTTTGGATTTCAGGGTTAGGGTTAGAGTTGGGAGGATGCTTTGTTTACCTGTCTGCTGAAGCTTCCTCTTTGCAGACCCCTTCTTTGCTGCCGCCTGAAGCTGGGCCTGGCTCTGCAGCTTCCACCGGTTGCTGATCTGGAAGAGAACAAAAGGCGGACATGCCAACCATCGACCGAAGCAGCACTTGGGAGACCCACCCATGAGGCAAGTCACGCTCTCTCAGCCTCAGAGGGAGGCAAAAGGAACACATTTGGGGAATGATTTCAAGCTAGGTATATCAGTTTCCTCCACGAGAGACACCCCAATGTTTCTTTCCTGAGTATCCTCCACCACAGACACCCCAGTGTTTCTTCTATGTGTTTCTTCCACCAGAGACACCCCAATGTTTCTTTCCTGAGTTTCCTCCACCAGACACCCCAGTGTTTCTTTTCTGTGTTTCCTCCACCACAGACACCCCAGTGTTTCTTTCCTGAGTTTCCTCCACCAGAGACACCCCAGTGTTTCTTTTCTGTGTTTCCTCCACCACAGACATCCCAGTGTTTCTCTTCCGTTTTTCCTCCACCACAGACATCCCAGTGTTCCTTTCCTTAGTTTCCTCCACTACAGACATCCCAGTGTTTCTTTCCTGAGTTTCCTCCACCACAGACATCCCAGTGTTTCTCTTCTGTTTTTCCTCCACCACAGACATCCCAGTGTTTCTTTTCTGTTTCCTCCACCAGAGACACCCCAGTGTTTCTTTCCCGAGTTTCCTCCACCAGAGACATCCCAGTGTTTCTTTCCTGTGTTTCCTCCACCACAGATACCCCAGTTTTGTCTTTAATCAGATTTCAGATAGAGAGGCTTACTTCGTAGATTTTCGACGACGGGTCCGATTTCGCCGCCTGCGAGACGTGAGCGGCGTTCTCTTCCGGAGGCAAATACTGAAGGAAGGAAAAGAAAAAATATTTGAAAATATAGGGGCCATGTATGTGTATACATACATACATACATATACATTGAGAACCCAAACACTGATAGATCTGGACCAAACTTGGCTATATATAAGATCTGCTATATATTTTGAGCTTTGGCATATATATCTTGGTTCCTCACAGTTCAAAAAAGATAACTTGGTATATCAGTCTAACAACCGAAAAGCCTAATTGCCTCGAATGGAGATATGAGAGAAGGAGAGATAGAAAAAGAGAGAGAGAAGGAAAGAAGGATAAACCTGTTGCCATCTTTATTTATTGATCCCAGATAGAAAGGCGGGCCTTCCTTACCATTCGGAAGGGGTTCTCAAAGGACTCCATGATGCGCCGGGCTTTCTGCTGCGCGATGCTTAACTCTCCATCCTCCACTTCGCTCTCTTCCGGTTCCTAGGAAAACATCAGGAAAATTAATATGCCACTGGAACCAGTTAATAAATCCATTTAGGGCGCTTCCAGTCTCTTGTTGATTTATGAATTATGATTTATAAATGCTCAGATACGTAATTAAGGAAGACGTACATTGAAGATGCTGATGCTGGCTTTCCAAAGGAGGCAGGAAGGCGGCGCCGCCGAATGGTCCTCCTCGGTCTCCGAAAAGAGCCTCGAACGCTCCAGGGCTGGTCCAGATTCTGCAGGAAGGAAAAATCAATACAAGTCCATTTAATTTATCAAATTACTATTATTATTATTATCATTTCATCACAACAGCTATCGGCATCCTTTGGGGAGATAAAGTGGGGTATAAATAAATATAATAATAATAATAATAATTAATTTTTCCCTGGGAACCTTGACATGGAAGATGGGCGATAATAATAATAATAATAATAATAATAATAATAACAATAATGGGTTGTTGTAGTTTTTTTCGGGCTGTATGGCCATGGTCTAGAGGCATTCTCTCCTGAAGTTTCGCCTGCATCTATGGCAAGCATCCTGAGAATGCTTGCCATAGATGCAGGCGAAACGCCAGGAGAGAATGCCTCTAGACCATGGCCATACAGCCCGAAAAAAAACTGCAACAACTCAGTGATTCTAGCCATGAAAGCCATAATCATTATATATATATAATTATTACCTATTGGCACAACTTTGAGTCTTTCTTTCCTGGGAACCTTCACATGGAAGATGGGCAATAATATATATACTTATTAACTATTGGCACCATTTTGATTCTTTCTTTCCTGGGAACCTTGACATGATAGATGGGCAGTATATTATTATTATTATTAAATGTGCACTGTACCTTGTTTAATGTTTATGCTATTTGTGTATGTGATTTATTTTAATTGCTTTGTATTGTACCTGTTATTGCTTGTATTGCTTGTATTCTGGGCTCGGCCTCATGTAAGCCGCACCGAGTCCCTTGGGGAGATGATAGCGGGGTATAAATAAAGTTTTATTATTATTATTACTATATTATTATTATTATTATATAATACTATATTATTATTATTATTATTATTATTATATAATACTATATAATTGTCATTATTATTATTACTACCTATTTGAACCATTTTCGATTCTCTCTTTCCTGGGAAACTTGACATGGAAGATGGGCAATAATTGTTGTTGTTCATTCGTTCAGTCGTCTCCGACTCTTTGTGACCTCATGGACCAGCCCACGCCAGAGCTCCCTGTCGGCCATCACCACCCCCAGCTCCTTCAAGGTCAGTCCAGTCACTTCAAGGATGCCATCCATCCATCTTGCCCTTGGTCGGCCCCTCTTCCTTTTGCCTTCCACTTTCCCCAGCATAATTGATGGGCAATAATAATAATAATAATAATAATAATAATAATATATAATACTATACTATTATTAACTATTATAACTACCTATTGGCACCACTTTGATTCTTTCTTTCCTGGGAACCTTGACATGGAAGATGGGCGATAATAATAATATATAATAATATTTCCCACCCCCAAAAAAGAACGGCAAATTACTTTGATCTGAGTGGTCATTCTTCTCATCCGGAGGAAGGTGGGACACGTCGTGGGGGCCAAAGAGGTGGTTCTCGGGTTTCTGCCAAAAGCAAAGAAGATTGGGACTTAGAATCCACCAATCATCTATATATATATAATATATATATAATATTGTGGCTGTGGCTGCAGCCTACCTCGGCTTGCCGTAGAGGCCCTTTCCTTTTTGCAGCGACGGTGACTTCGGACTGGAAATGGACGGGAGAAAGAAAACATGGAGAGGATGAAGCTGTCTCCTAAAATGACAATTTTCACAGATGGCTGAGTGACAGGCGATGTCTCAAAGAGGCCTCCGTACCTTTAAGAGCGGCATCTCCCTGGCCTGCTGGATCAGGAGGTGCATCTCGTTGATCTGCTGCCGGACCAGAGGCGGAACCGGGTTGCAACAGGCAATGATCCCCTGCGGCTCCCTAGGAAAAAATATGGAGTCTGTTGTTGATTAAGACGACAATCGTATCACACTACTAAATCTCCCGATATTCTCAAACTGCAGCCCTAAACAACACCCTTTGCGAGGAGGATGAGCCTCACTTACTTGGGAAGCTCCTCGGATATCTTCAGCAGCATGTGGTTTGGCAGCACGTACCTGCCCAGAAAGTAAAAATAATTAAACATTAGTCATAATATTTTTCTCTATCCATCGATATCCTGCTTGGATTGAGATGCTCCAAACCAGAAATGGCATTCGAGCTTTGAAACTGCCACTCGATGCTCGCCTTTCATTGGAAGCCGAGTATAGGATCCCATTAGGAGGTATTCTCTCTAATAGTAATAGTAATAATAATATATTTTATTTATTATTGGATTCTCCTTTTATTGAGCACATCTTGGAAACGGACCATATGATCCCATTGGAGGACCATGGGAGGTGTTGTCGCTAAACTCTAATAATAATACTAATAATAATAAATACATGTAATAATAATATTAAGAGAAAAATAATAAATGTAATAATAAAAAGAGAAAAGTAATAAATGTAATAATAATACTAAGAGTAAAATAATAAATGTAATAATAATATTCATAGTAAAATAATACATGTAATAAGTATGAGAGCAAAATAATAAATATAATAATAATATTAAGAGTAAAATAATAAATGTAATAATAAGAGCAGAATAATAAATGTACAGTATATTCTGGCGTATAAGACTACTTTTTAACCCAAGAAAATCTTCTCAAAAATCAGGGGTCGTCTTATACGCGGGTGTAGTCTTATGCATGGGAGTCGTCTTAACTCTATATTTTAACTGGAAAAGTTGGGGGTCGTCTTATACACCCAGTCGTCTTATATGCCGGAATATACGGTAATAATAATAAGAGTAAAATAATACATGTAATAATAAGAATGAGAGCAAAATAATAAATGTAATAATATTAAAAATAAAATAATAAATGTAATAAGAGCAAAATAATAAATGTAATAATAATAAGGGTAAAATAAATATAATAACAATAATAAGAGTAAAATAAATGTAATAATACGAGCAAAAAATTAATAATAAAAATAATAAATGTAATAAGAGTAAAATAATAAATGTAATAATAATATCAAGAGAAAAATATTACATCTAATAATATTAAGAGTAAAATAATAAATGTAATAATAAAAATAATAAATATAATAATAAGAGCAAAATAATAAATGTAATAATAATATTAAGAGAAAAATATTAAATGTAATAATAATTAGAGTAAAATAATAAATGTAATAATAATTAGAGTACAATAATAAATATAATAATAGCATAAAAGAATAAATGTAATAATAATTTTTAAAAAATAATAAGAGAGTAAATTGATAAATAATTGACTCGAGTATAAGCCAAGGGAGGGCTTCTTCAGCCTAAATTATCATGTTACATAGTGTAATACTACACTACTACTACTAATACTAATGATGATGCCTTCCTGACTCACCCGGTGCTCTCGTCCTCTTGGCGCGCCATCTTATCCCTCCAGGCGAAGAGCAGCTTGAAGGCCGTCATTTGCTGGGTGTTGAGGTGCTTCTTCTGCTTGCGGTAGAGCTCCAGGTAGGAGTTTTCGGTGAAGATGGGCTTCAGGTATTTCTGAGAGAGAGAGAGAGAGAAGGCAACGGATGGGAAGGCGCCAAAGGCAACGGGGGCGGGGCCATTCCCGTCCCTGGGACCTCCTGCCCTGAGCCAGTGTCCCTTTTGTATTTACCTTCAGGCAGATGTCTCTGCTCCGCTGCCAAACTACCTGGAGCTGCGCCGGCATCTCGTTGCCTCGCTCCCAGAGCTCCGTTCGCACCCGGTCGTAGATGTACAGCAAATAGTGAGTGTCGTCGCGGGCGTAGTTGAGCATTTCCTCTGGCAAAGGCCTGAGATTGAGAGCATCGTAAACACAGCTTAGACCAGGCCCAGAGTTGAATCAAAGGCACATAAAAAAGGCCAAATAAAGGAAATGTTTCCAAGTTCTGTGCCTATTACTCCTCCTACTATTAAACTATTAAATTATTACTATCATTATATTATTATTTGTATTATTAAATTAATATTATCATTATCAGTACAGCAAGGGATTGGACTGGTTGGCCAGTGTGGGCTCTTCCAACTCTATGATTCCATTATTACTATTATTATTACATTAGTACTATATTATTATTATTATTATTATTAAAGTATTATTATTATCATTACAGCAGGGGGTCGGACTGGTTGGCTTTCATGGTCTCTTCCAACTCTATGATTCCATTACTACTATTATAATTACATTATTACTATATTAATATTATTACTATTACTATTATTATTATTATTACTATTATTATTATTATTATAGCAGGGGGTTGCACTGGTTGGCCAATGTGGGCTCTTCCAATGCTATAATTCTATTATTATTAGTATTACTAAATTATTACTTTTACTATACATTATTATTATTATTATTAAATTATTATAATTATCATTATAGCAGCAGGTTGGACTACATGGCACACATGGTCTCTTCCAACTCTATGACTCCATTATTACTATTATATTAGTACTATATTATTATTATTATTATTATTATTATTATTATTAAAGTATTATTATTATTATCATTACAGCAGGGGGTCAAACTGGTTGGCTGATGTGGGCTCTTCCAATTCTGTAATTCTATTATTAGTAGTATTATTAATTTATTACTTTTACTATACATTATATTATAATTATTAAATTATTATTATTATCATGACAGCAGCCAGTTGGACTACATAGCACACAAGGTTTCTTCCAACTCTATGATTCTATTATTATTACATTATTAATTTTATTATATCATTATTATATTATGATATTTTTCTTATCATATTATTATCATCACTAGCATTATAGCAGGGGGTTGGAATGCATGGCCCATGTGGTTCCTTCCAACTCATTATTATTATTATTATTATTATTATTATTATTAGAAATACAACAAGATGAGTCCGCAGCAGACTGTTGTATTGGATTATTATTATTATTATTATTATTTGAAACACAACAAGATGAGTCCACAGCAGACAAGATCACTCTGCTGGCTGTTGTATTGGATTATTATTATTATTATTATTATTATTATTATTTTACTTACACAATATGACAATATATTATTATTATTACTTTACTGACATAAAAACACAGTATGTCATTATTATTTTACTGACACAATATGACAATAATAATAATAATAATATATTATTATTATTATTATTATTATTATTTTACTGACACAAAACACAGTATGTCATTATTATTATTATTATTATTATTATTATTATTATTATTATTATTATTATTATTATTATTATTATTAATGAGTACCGTATCCTCCAGTCGGCCAGCTGGTACTGCTTGTTGGCATCCACATTGCAATACAGCTTGAGCAGATGGTCCAGCGAATGCCGCCCGAGGCCGAGCTGCCGGGCCGCTTGGTGGGTGTCGAAGACGTTCACCAAGTAGAGGCCGAAGTCCCTTTGGAGCCATTCCACGTCGGAATCGGCCCCGTGGAGGACCTGCCGCAAAGAGGAGAGAAGCAAGGCCTGAATATCGACCAGGAGACAGGCAACGATTTGGGTCTCCTTGAAACTCTTTTTTCCTTCAGCCCCCCTCCCCCGAAAACCCCCCAATATTCCTTCACCTTGACGATACCAGGATCGGTGAAGGTCTCGTTCAAAATGTACAAGTCTCCGCGCAGCTCCAGAGCATCGAGGATGAAATCCTCCGTCCGGGTGGAGATCTGCATGAGGCACGTCAAGCCCAGGAAACTCCGGTAGGAATGGTGCTGTTTTGGGGGGGAAGAATGAGAAGGAAATACTTGAATGCAACCCATTCAATCAGGTCACCCTTCTCTGAGATTAACCTTATGATTGAGTGGGTTGCTGTGAGTTTTCCGGGCAGTCTGGCCATGTTCCAGAAGCATTCCCTCCTGACCTTTCGCCCACATCTATATCAGGCAGCCTCAGAGGTTGTGAGGTCTGTTCGAAACTAGGAAAATGGGGTTTATATATCTGTGGAATGATGTCCAGGGTGAGAGAAAGAACTCTTGTCTGCTTGAGGCACCTTGACTAGCACTGAATAGCCTTGCAGCTTTAAAGCCTGTCTGCTTCCTGATTTTGCCATTTGGGAGTTGTGGATGTCGAGGGTGGGAGAAAGAACTCTTGTCTGCGTCACAGAGATAAGAGCAGTTCTGCAACCCTAACCCGTACCTCCAAGTCCAAGGCGAACTCCTTGCACGCCCGAAGCTTCTCGTTGAGCTCCACCAACCCTTCCAAAGTGGAGACGAAGTGGCAGGGAGTTTCGGCCACCGCTCTGAACATCTGGCGGAGGAAATAAGAAAGAAGGCAGGTTTTATATCTCCACCAAGCACTGGTTTGAGATGCTGCAAAGGCACTGAAATTTGCACAGAGAACTCGCCTGGATTTGCGGTTTTCCAAGAAACTCCTCGGGCAGCGAAAAGTGTTCCAGTTCATACTGGTACGGGTGAGCGAACCTAAATAAACATTAAGGAACAGAATACAAAAATTATAGGATTGCAAGCCCCAGAATCCTCTAGTTTTTCCCAAACTCCACCAGTGTTCACATTGGGACATATTGAGTATTCATGCCAAGTTTGGTCCAGATCCATCATTGTTTGAGTTTGGATGTAGGAGAACTACATCTCCCAAACTCAAGGTCAATGCCCACCAAACCCTTCCAGTATTTTCTCCTGGTCATGGCAGTTCCGTGTGCCAAGTTTGGTTCAATTCCATCGCTGGTGGGGTTCGGAATGCTCTTTGATTGAAGGTGAACTATAAATCCCAGAAACTACAACTCCCAAATGTCAGTCTGTTTTCCCCAAACTCCATCAGTGCTCCCATTTGGGTATATTGAGTATCCGTGCCAAGTTTGGTCCAGATCCATCATTGTTTGAGTCTGGATGTAGGAGAACTACAAGTCATCATGTCTACCATGTAAACAAAGACATTCTTGTGAGCGTTTTAAAACACGTCTTACATGTCTTGCTCGGTTTGTTGGGTCCTTTGCTGGTGGAGGAAGTCGGCCAAAGCAGCAGGGACGTCCAGGTCCTCGGGCCGCTCCTGCCTTTCCCTTCTGCTTTTCGAGAGAACTGGGGGCCCAAAGGTAAACAGTTTCAATATATTGGAAGTATATTGGCCAATTACCAGCTTTACCATTTGCATGCCAATTATGCAAAAAGAATGTAAGACATACGGTTCATCCTTAAATATCCGCAGGGCAGAGAACTTCAAATGAGGTGAAGCCATTAAAAATGGAAACATAATAATAATAATAATAATAATAATAATAATAATAATGCTTTACCTGTACATTATAACTCCCAAATAATAACAGTAAAACTTTATTTGTGTAATATCACGTCCTAATATTAATAATAATAATACATTATCTGTACAATATAACTCCCAAAATAATAATAATAATAATAATGCTTTACCCTGTACATTATAACTCCCAAATAATAACAGTAAAACTTTATCTGTGCAATATCACTTCCTAATAATAATAATAATAATAATAATGGGATATATAAATAATATATAACATTACAAATATATAATGTTTCTCATCTGCCAATAATAAAAGATATATATAAAAAATAAAAAAATAATAAAATTAAAATGTAAAATAAAAGGATAATAAAATAAAAACAATACTTTATCTTTACAACGTAGCTTCCAAATAATAATAATAATAATAATAATAAATCTGTGTATTATAACTCCATAAAAATAATAGTAATACTTTATCTGTACATTATAACTCCCATATAATAATAGTAAAACTTTATTTGTGCAATATCACTTCCTAACAATAATAATAATGGGCAAATATATAATATATAACATTACAAATATATAATCTTTCTCATCTGCCAATAATAAAAGATATATATAAAAATAAAAACATATAAATATAATAAAATAAAAATAAAAATGTAAAGTAAAAGCATGATAAAATAAAAATAATAATACTTTATCTTTACAATGTAGCTTCAAAATAATAATAATAATAATAATAATAAATCTGTGTAATACAACTCCATAATAATAATAATAGTAATACTTTATCTGTTCAATATAACTTCCAAATAATAATAATAATAATAATATATTATCTGTTCAATATAACTCCCGAATAATAATAATAATAATAATAATAATAATAATAATAATAGGGGGTTAGGGGCAAATATGTAATACATAACATTACAAATATATAATCTTTCTCATCTGCCAATAATACAAGAAAGATATACACACGTATTTGTGTGTTTGTGTATATATAAACATAAAATATATAATAAAATAAAAAATAAAAAAATAAAATAAAAGCATAATAAAATAAAATAATATAATATGATAAAATATAATAATAATATAAAAACTAACTCTCCAAACTCCCTTCCACATTTACTGGTGCTAGGGACACAGGACCCCCCCCCCCCCAAATGTAACTTTCCAAATATATCATGTTTCTCATCTGCCACAAAGTCAAATTCTAGTGAGAGTCAGGAGGACAGATGGCCACAACTGCTCCCGGAAGCCCTGTCCTTCCGCCAAAGCCAGGCCCCTTTCTGACCCTCGTTCGGTCACCTTCCGGCAGCGGCTTCATGGCGTTGGGCTTGACGAAGAGCTTGGGGACGAAGGGGGTGTTGGAGTTGTCCACTTTCTCCCGGAACCTGAGCTGCGGGCGCAGGATGTTCCTGGCGTGGAGCAGGCGGAAGGTTTCGGGCCGGGACCGCTTGCTGGCCTCGCTGCTCTGCTGGGAGGAGACACGGGCGTTAGCACAACATCACATCCAAATAATATGTAAACAGAAGGAAGAGGAGGTTCACCTTGCGGTTCCAGCTGGAAACGATGGTCTTGGGAGGCTGCAAACCCAAAGGCAGGACCGGCTGCTGGTTCTTGTTCACGCCGGCCGCTTCGTCCAAGAGCGTGCCCTGCAATTATGAAGCCACAGAGTCGGAAGGGAGCCCCAAAGGCCATCCAGTCCAGCCCCCTCCTGCCACCCGAGCCCTCCAACTTATACAGGGCGATCGCACTCACCACGCGCTCCAAAATGGCGTCGTTGGCATCCACCAGCAGGTCGAACTTGTCCTCCAGCTCCGTCACGGTGCTTCGGTCCCGGAGGTGACTTCGGCAGCCGTGATACTGCATCACTTTGCTCATGCTGGGAAATGGTACAGAATACGGCTTCGTAAGAGTCATGTCTACATATTGGGAAGAAGGTCCTAAGGAGGAGGAAGCAGGTTTGCTTTCTCCAGGATTCCAATTTTCTATAGCCTTATGAAGCTTCTAATGTCTGTGAGGCTGGGTGGCCATCTGTCAAGAGGGCTTGGAAGGTGCCCCCCTGCCTGGCAGAAGAATAGGGTTGGACTGGATGGCCTTTGGAGGTCCCTTCCAATGTTCGATGCAAGACTCACCATTGGAGCAGCCGGTCTCCTTGCGTCTCGCAATAGGCCTGGAAGCCAGGGAAGCTGCGGTAGAAGTCGTACTCGTCTCCCGGCTGCGGGAGGCCATTGGAGGCCTTGGTGACAGAGACCACGGAGCCCAGGGCATGCTGGGAAGCAAGGGCAGGACAACCGTCAGGAAAGGAAGCCTTGCGAACTCAAGGTAGATAGTTCAGCCTACAATTATCTATCTATCCAGTTCCACCTCTATCTATCAATTTCTACCTCTTTCTATCTATCTATCTATCTATCTATCTATCTATCTATCTATCAATTTCTACCTCTATCTATCAATCAATTTCTATCTCTATCTATCTATCAATTTCAGCCTCTATCTATCTATCTATCTATCTATCTATCTATCCAGTTCTACCTCTATCTATCTATCAATTTCTACCTCTATCTATCTATCCATTTCTACCTCTATCTATCTATCTATCAATGTCTACCTCTATCTGTGTGTATATATGGAAAATAAATTATAAATTATATATATATATATATATATATATATGACGAAAAATATGAATAAAATGGGAAAATTACATTATATATAAGTATATAGTATATGTATGGTGGAAATTAGGGTATAATATATAGACATTGGAAAAATAAATTATATATATATATATATATATATATATGAGGGGAAAACGTATAAAATGAGAATAATTATATAAACCATGTGTATGTATATATATGGAAAATAAATGATAAATTATTAAATATATATATGTGAGGAAAATATGTATAAAATGGGAAAATACATTATATATACATATATATATGCATGGTGGAAATTAGAGTATAATATATAGAAATGGGAAAAATAATATATATATTATTTACTTTATTTATATACCGCTTTTCTCAGCCCTCAGACGGCTATATATATATATATATATATATATATATATATGAGGGGGAAATTGTATAAAATGGGAATAATTATATAAACAATGTGTGTGTGTGTGTGTGTGTGTATGGAAAATAAATTATAAATTATTAAAAATATAAAAATAAAAAGGAAATGTTCAGACCTACACCTCCCAGAATCCTCCTCTCCAAATGGGGGAAAAAATAAATGAATGTAAAATATAATTATTTATATCACACACTCAATATAAAACTAACTGATGGATACGTATTATATTAAGATCATAATATAATTCTCTATGGGGAAAATAAGTTAAAACAAATTAAAATAAATATATTAGAATGCATATAAAATTAATAAGCAGAGATTACACTAACACAATATAATTACTGTATATTTTATGTATTTAATATGAAATAAATCAATATAAAATAACAAAATTTTATTTCAATTCAATATTAAAATAAAAAGATTCCCTTTGAGGGGTAAAACCCAAGCCCAGCAGACATAAAAAGGAAACAATAGGTAGGAAAAGGTCCTTTTGGAGGACTACACTTCCCAGAATCCTTTAAGTGAGGCCTAAGATTCATGAATTGGACATTCTTCCCTGAAAACTACAATTCCCGGCATGCTTAGCGCGCGCATGCGCTCTCCCGCTGGGGCCTTCTCCTCCCTCAAAACCACCTTCACGAAGGCATCTGCGTCTCCAAATCCGGGCAGGACGAAGCCTTCGCGGTCGGTTTCCATTGCCGTCGCCTCGTCGGGGCCGCTCAATCCTTCGTTCGCCGCCATTTGCCGCTTTTTCTCAGCGAGCGCCGCTTCCTTCCCTCACACAGCCGCCATCTTGGAAAAGAAAGCATACTCCCGCTGAATCTCGCGAAACTTCCCGTAGACGCATTCGATTGGTGTTTCCCTAGTGCCGATCTTCTTTACTCTTTCCTTTGATTGGTCCATTTCCCCGAATCCCCTCCCCCGCGCTGAGCGGAGGAGGAGAAGGAAAGGTGGTCTTCGTGGTGGGCGGGAACCAACGCCTGTCACTCATCCTAGCCGCGCCTTCCTATTGGTCTGTTTAGTATTTCGAAGAAGCTGATTGGCTAGTCAAAAGAACGGGGTGGCAAAAGGCGAAGATGAGACTGAGGAGAGAGGTGAGTCGGGAAAAGGTAATTTTGGGAGGTAAAGAGGACATTTTTGGGGGCAATTCCCCTTCAGAAGGTTTCCCTTAACGAAGGGGAATGTCCCCCACGGAATTTACCTCAGAACAGCAAGAATATCCTTTGTGAGGTGAGTGATAATGAGAGAAGGGATAATAATAATGTTAATTACTATTAGATAACAATAATATAATAGTAATTAACAACAATAGCAGGTCTAACATAGCCACGAATATTAATAATGATAATAAGAATAGTTATAATAGTATTAATAGCACTAATAAAATGGCTGATAGGGAAGAGGATAATAACAATAATAATAATAAAGATAATAATGTAATGAGGACAATAGCAATAGGGTAATAATAATAATGTAATGGCAATAGCAGTAGGATAATGATAATAATAATAATGTAATAAGAATAGCAGTACAATAATAATAATAATAATAATGTAATAAAAATAGCAGTACAATAATATAGTAATAGTAAGGTAATAGCAGTAGGATAATGATGATAATAATAATAAGAAGAAGAAGAAATAGTAGGATAATAATGTAATTACAATAGCAGTAAGGAATAATAATAATAATAATAATGTAATAATAATAGCAGTACAATAATAATAATAGTAAGGTAATAGTAAGGTAGGATGATGATGATGATGATAATAATAAGAAGAAATAGTAGGATAATAATGTAATTACAATAGCAGTAGGTAATAAGAATAATGTAATAAGAATAGCAGTAAGGTTATAATAATAATAAGGTAATAATAGCAGTAGGATAATGACGATGATAATAATAATGTAATTATAATAGCAGCAAGGTAATAATAATAATGTAGTAAGAACAATAGCAGTAGGATAATAATAATGTAATAATAATAGCAGTAGAGGAATAATAATAATGTAACAATAGAAGTAGAGGAATAATAATAATAACAACAATAATAATGTAATAACAGTAGCAGTAGGCTAATGATGATGATAATAATAATAATAATTACAATAGCAGCAGGGTAATAATAATGTAATAAGAACAATAGTAGGATGATAATAATAATGTAATAATAATAGCAGTAGGATAATATTAATAATAGCTGTAGAGGAATAATAATAATAATGTAATAAGAACAATAGTAGGATGATAATAATAATGTAATTACAATAGCAGTAGGATAATAATAATAATAATAATAATAGCAGTAGAGGAATAATAATAATGTAATAAGAACAATAGTAGAATGATAATAATGTAATAATAATAGCAGTAGGGTAATAATAATGTAATAATAATAGCAGTAGAGGAATAATAATAACAATAATAATAATAATGTAATAACAATAGCAGTAGGCTAATGATGATGATGATGATAATGTAAGCAGAAAAATAGCAGTAGAGTAATAATAATGTAATAAGAACAATAGCAGGATGGTAATAATAATAGTAGTAGGGTAATAATAATGGAATAATAGCAGTAGCGTAATAAAGATGATAACAATGTAATAAGAACAATAGCAGGATGATAATAATAATAATAATAATAATGGAATAACAATAACAGTAGAGTAATAATAATAATAATGTAATAATAGTAGGATAATAATATTAATATAATAACAATAGCAGTAGTATGATAATAATGTAATAATAGCAAGAGGGGAATAATAATAATGTAATAAGAAAAATTAGGATAATAATAATAATTAAATAACAATAGCAGTAGGATAATAATAATGTAATAATAACAGTAGGATAATGATGATGATAGTAATAATGTAATAAGAAAAATAGCAGTAGGATAATAATAATAATACCAGCAGTAATGACACTGCTGCCAAGGAGGAGGAGGATGATGATAATAATAATAATAATAAAGATAATACTAATAATGTAATAAGAACAATAGCAGGAGACTAATAATAATATTAATAACACTGCTGCCTACTCGCATCTGCACGCATTATTCACCGATACATCACATAGTCCTAGACATTTGGAAAGTGTCCGATGTGTGATCGAATACAAAAGCCAGCGGAATTATCTTGTTTGTTGTGTACCAGTCCTGTTGTGCATCAAATAATCATAATAATAATATTGATAATAATAGCAAGCCTGCTGCCGAGGATGGCGGCACTTGCTGTGTTACGTTGCGGCCTTTTTCTTCCTTTGGCTTTTTCAGAATTGTTTCCTTCTGTTTCTAGGACCCTAAAGAACCCCATAGATTCTGATCCACCACCGCCACCATGTCGGGGACTGTCATTATCCTCCAGCAGTTTGCCACCGGCCTCAAGAGCCGAAATGAAGAAACCCGGGCGAAAGCGGCCAAAGACCTGCAGCATTATGTGACCATGGAGCTCCGAGAGGTGAGAGAGAGAGAGGGGGGCCTCCGGGAATGCGGGGCTTTGAATTCAGGAGCCCAAAGGACGGAAACACGCATCCTCTTTGTGTCCGAGCAGTGCCCATGAGACTGAACTTTTTCTTCCTCTTTTCCTTTGGTGTAGATGAGCCAAGAGGAATCCACTCGTTTTTATGACCAGCTGAATCACCACATCTTTGAGTTGGTCTCTAGTTCAGATGCAAATGAGAGGAAAGGAGGCATTCTGGCTATAGGTGAGTACCTGGGTCTTCACTCTAAATCAGTGGTCTGTAGTTTAGTTAGGCTTGTCAGCCTATGACAAGTTCACAGGAAGCAGTTATAATATGATAACCTTACGTCAGTAACTGTTGGAAACGCTGATCTGCCAGGTAGCTTGAGAAGTGCTGGTATAAAGCAAAGTAATAAAGATTCTGCACAATCTCCTTGGCCATTATGTCATGAATGACTTTTCAATAACTTTGAAACGTTGGTTCTTTTTATTGCAGATTACAGAAAAACATTTAGACAAAGAATGACATTGGACATACAGATTCTATGCAACTACATTGATTCACAATTACATTGGTTAACAAACAAACAAAGGAGAATTACATTTTCACTCAACATTTACACACATGTACACGCATTCATCCACATGCATCCAAATATTACTATATCCTTTTCTCCCTCCTTGGAGAAGCACCTGTTAGGCCAGACCCTGATTTCCTGCAGCCTCCCAACGCATAGTTCCAAAACTTCCATAACGCCATAACTTCAGAACGCTGAAATGCCAAAACTTCTTCCCTAAGAACAATGCCAAGGACCAGATTTCTGTTTTCCATACAGCAGAACCTGACTCCCTGCACAAAATCCAAGACTCCAAAAGCGCACTTCTTCCTCTTCCTTTGAGAAAGAAGCCCCAAAGTAACCAGACTGCTCCCGTGCAGATCTGCCACTATCTGAATACAACATCTCTCTCCTTCCCATGGAGCAGAGCATGGAGGGTGAACAGCGTCTCTGTCTACCACAATTTGAGCATTATTAGGCCGAGTCTTTTATAGAAATATTCTGTTGATGTAGTCCTAAAGTTGTAAATTAATGATAGACGTCTTCCATCCTGGATCCATCTCAGTTTCCTGGTCAGATGTTGACTCTTCTGGATTGGTGTTGACAAACACAAGGCTTGTGTTGACTTCCTTCTTAACATAAGGAATGTTGCAAACATTTCTGTTATCACTGTCCCAATTCTTATCAGAGCTTACTCTTCAGATCTCATTAACAGGTTTTAATCACAAAGCAGCAAGCAGGTAGTTAGTGATCGCAGGCATTAATATTATACTGGTGTTTCCAAAATTATTAACTCCAACCACACATCCTTCCATTCATTCCCACACAAATTATTAAATTCACATTTATCAAATCTACACATTGAATTTCTTATTACATATTCCCCCTCTTGCATATGGATTTCATTTTTAAATCTATATGCAACATATAGTAAAGTAACTTCTAAATTTCAGTTGTACCAAATCTCAGTTTCTTTAAACCAGAAATACATTTTCACTGTTACAATTATAAGTAGCCAATTCATCATTACAATTGAAAGAACCATTATATGTAAACTGAACTTTTGCATATAAACCTTCAAAACATTTGATCAATTATGTAAGAACCTTACTTCATATGCACAACATTTAAAACCATGTTGTTCCCCAATGTTTCTTTTTTTGTTCATTTTCATTACATTCCCATAGCAAAACTTTATTTAACTTTATTTCTCATCAACAAACTTTCAAATATATCACATTTCTTTTGACTTCCCATGTTTGTAGCCCATATATCATTTATTGTTTTATTTCCTTTATAAATCTATGTATCTTAACCCAAATTAAGGTATCCAAAATGTTTCATTTACTAAACCACCACTGTATCACATTTCCCTTACATTTCCATAAGTTATTTAATTAAAACCATAAACAAACCACATTTTCAATGTATTGTCGAAGGCTTTCATGGCCGGAATCACTGGGTTGTTGTAGGTTTTTTCGCGCTATATGGCCATGTTCTAGAGGCATTTCTCCTGATGTTTCGCCTGCATCTATGGCAAGCATCCTCAGAGGTAGTGAGGTCTCTTGGAACTAGGAATGTGGGTTTATATATCTGTGGAATGACCAGGGTGAGACAAAGGACTCTTGTCTGCTGGAGCTAGGTGGGAATGTTTCAACTGACCACCTTGATTATCATTTAATTGCCTGGCAGTGCCTGGAGCAATCTTTTGTTGAGAGGTGATTAGATGTCCTTGTGTGTTTCCTCTCTGTTGTTGTGCTGTTCTAATTTTAGAGGTTTTCAATACTGGTAGCCAGATTTTGTTCATTTTCATGGTTTCCTCCTTTCTGTTGAAATTGT
Organism: Anolis sagrei ordinatus; assembly: GCF_025583915.1. NCBI lineage: Eukaryota > Metazoa > Chordata > Lepidosauria > Squamata > Anolidae > Anolis > Anolis sagrei. Next base: position 13,181,707 of record NW_026844811.1, on the reverse strand, counting down.
CCACATGCTTGTGGATTTCAATAGCTTCTCTGTGTAGCCTGACATGGTGGTTGTGAGAGTGGTCCAGCATTTCTGTGTTCTCAAATAATATGCTGTGTCCAGGTTGGTTCATCAGGTGCTCTGCTATGGCTGACTTCTCTGGTTGAATCACATTTTCCCATTTGTATGTTTCTCCAATATCAGTGTAAACCTTTCAAATGTAAAACATTTATTTAACTGTAGAAATTCTTTCAACCTTAGATTAACCGTGTGTGTGTTTGTTTGGACCCATTTACAACTTCATCCTACGCTGAAAAGCAATGTTTGCACTTCCTTTTCCCCATAACATCAATTCTCTTGAAATAAGCAAATTCTGTGACTCAACATTCCCAAATTGCTTTGTTGTTCCAGAAGTCTGAGACTTATAGCTCTAGCCTCTGAAATAACTTGCAGCATTGCTTAACCCCATTAACACCTTTAGCTTAATGTTTCTTTTCTGTTCCTCTTTTGAGTTGGTAGCTACATTTAGATTCCTGTAAATTCAATTGTTTTAATTAATCGCTTGCACCAGCCTTGAAAGGCTTAGACTTGATTTCATCTCTCCAGCTCTCCTGTAATCAGTAAACTTAGATAAACAGACAGAATTAACAAAAGTTAACACTTCCAGATAAAGGCTCCCAAATTGATTGTATCAAATTCATTTTAAAAAAAATCTCTCTTCTTTTGCAATAACAAAACTTTCAACCAATGTATTATATTTTGTAGGAAATACAAAAGAACTTGGATTTCCAAACAAAACTTTCCCAAAATAAAACAAAATTCCATTTACTAGGATGACCAATAGGCTGATCAGACTGCTGCCAAACCAAAATGCAACTCATCTGCCTTTACCAATTTGCAAATTCATGCGCATATCTTCTGCCCTATTCTTCCAATAATAATAGAGTAAAATAATAAATGTAATAAAAATAGAAATAATAGAGTAAAATAATGGAAATGTAACAATAACAGTAATAATAGAGTAAAATAATAAATGTAATAAAAATAGAAATAATAGAGTAAAATAATAAATGTAATAATAATAGAGTAAAATAACAAATGTAGTAATAACAATAATAAATAAGAGTAAAATAATAAATATAATAGTAATAGAGTAAAATAAGAAATGTAATAACAATAGTAAATAGAGTAAAATAATAAATATAATAATAATAGAATAAAACAATAAATGCAATAATAATAAATACGGTAGAATAAAATAAGAAATGTAATAATAATAATATATAGAGTAAAATAATAAATATAAGAATAATAGAGTAAAACAATAAATGCAATAATAAAAAATATGGTAGAGTAAAATAATAAATGTAACAATAACAATAAATAGAGTAAAATAATAAATAATAATAGAGTAAATGATAAATGTAATAATAAATAGAGTAAAATAATAAATATAATAATAACGATAAAAATAGGGTAATGTAATAAACGCAATAATTACAAAAATAAATAAAGTAGAATAAAAAATGTAATAATAACAATAAAAATAAATAAAAATAATACATGTAATAGTAAATAACTAATTAATATAATAAAATTAATAATAGAATCTCCTGGCTCTATTTCTTTTCCTCAGCAAGCCTGATTGGCGTCGAGGGAGGCAATGCCACCCGAATTGGCCGCTTTGCCAACTATTTGAGGAACCTCCTCCCTTCCAATGACCCTGTGGTGATGGAGATGGCCTCCAAGGCCATTGGGCGCCTCGCCATGGCCGGGGACAACTTCACCGCCGAATACGTGGAGTTTGAAGTGAAGCGGGCTCTGGAGTGGCTCGGAGCGGACAGGAATGAAGGCCGAAGGCATGCGGCGGTAAGGAGGGATTTTGGGAGAGATGAGAATGGGATGTACTTCTCATATTTTGTTAAGTGCAAGTTGCTTTTAGGGGTGAACATGACTTGAAGTCCCACAACAGCAACAAATTTCAACTCTATCTGTTCCTTCTGTTTTCCCTCATTCTAGGTCTTGGTTCTCCGAGAGCTGGCCATCAGTGTCCCCACGTTCTTCTTCCAGCAAGTGCAGCCTTTTTTCGACAACATCTTTGTCGCCGTCTGGGATCCAAAGCAGGCCATTCGCGAAGGAGCTGTCTCGGCCTTGCGTGCCTGCCTTATCTTGACCACTCAGCGGGAGTCCAAAGAGATGCAGAAACCACAGTGGTACCGCGTAAGAGGAGTCCTTCCTTCCTTCTTTGCTTCCTTCTTTTCTTCCTTCTTTCTATGCTACTTTCCTTCCTTTCTTCCTTCTTTTTTGCTTGCTTCGTTCCTTCTTTCCTACCTTTCTTCCTTCTTTCCTCCCTTCCTTCCTTGCTTCTTTCTTCTTTCATTACTTCCTTCCTTCCTTCCTCCCTCCCTCCCTCCCTTCCTTTTTTGCTTGCATCATTCCTTCTTTCTTTCCTTCCTTCTTTCTTTCTTTCCTTCCTTCTTTCCTTTTTTCTTTCCTTGCCTCCTTCCTTCCTTTCCTCCGTCTTTTCTTCCTTCCTTCATTCTTTCTATCCTTCCTTCCTTCCTTTTTTCTTTCTTTCCTTCCTTCCTTCCTTCCTTCCTTCCTTCCTTCCTTCCTTCCTTCTTTCTATCCTTCCTTCCCTTCTTCTTTCTTTCCTTCCTTCCTTCTTTATAGCCTTCCTTCCTTTTTTCCTTCTTTCCTTCCTTCCTTCCTTCCTTGAATGCTGTACCATGCTTCTGATTTCCGAATCCATACCTCAGAGGTTGTTCGAAGAGGAATAGGACTGAATGTCGTATTCCCTTGCTAAGGATTAGCTGTGTCATTTCAGCAAACCTACGAAGAAGCCGAGAAGGGCTTTGATGAGACGGTGGCCAAGGAGAAGGGAATGAACCGTGACGACCGCATCCACGGTGCCTTACTGATCCTGAACGAGCTGGTGCGCATCAGCAGCATGGAGGGAGAGGTGAGTAGTCGTGATATGTGGAGTTTGATGCTCAGGTGTTGGCGGTGGCCGGGAGGAGAGAGGAGGGAGTTCCAGAGGCGGGGAGCGATCATGGAGAAGGCCCCCTCTCTCGTTCTACCAATTGTGCTTGTGACGGGGGTGGGACCGAGAGCAGGGCCTCCTCCATAGATCGGAGTGCTCGAGCAAGTTTGTATATGGATATGCGATTCTGTTCTTGTGCTTCTCCTGTGTTACGTGGTCCTCTCTAGTACTCACCTGACATTGCCTCCCCTTCATCCAGCGTCTCAGAGAAGAGATGGAGGAGATCACGCAGCAGCAGTTGGTGCACGACAAATACTGCAAAGACCTGCTGGGCTTCGGGACCAAGCCTCGGCACATCACCCCTTTCTCCAGCTTCCAGTCGGTTCAGCCCCAGCAGTCCAACGCTTTGGTGGGCCTTCTGGGCTTCAGCCCCCATCCGGGGATCATGGGCTTTGGTGCATCGCCTGTCCCGGCCAAGTCAACCCTGGTGGAGAGCCGGTGTTGCAGAGAGCTGATGGAAGAGAAGTTCGATCAGGTAGGTTGGAGCTCTTTCTGGAAGTTTTCCCACTTTTGCATATCATCCCTCGGGCAGAGAGGGCGGCCTATAAATAAAGTGTTGTTGTTGTGATATGGCGGTCTATAAATAATAATAATAATAATATAATAACAACACTTTTTTACATTCCGCCCTATCTCCCCAAAGGGACACAGGGCGGATTCCAAACATAAAAGGCACACATTCAATGCCCGTGTTGTTGTTGTTGTGATAGGGCGGCCTATAAATAATAATAATATAATAACAACACTTTTTTATATTCCACTCTATTTCCCCAAAGGGATGCAGGGCTGATTCCAAACATAAAAGGCACACGTTCAATGCCCGTGTTGTTGTTGTTGTGATAGGGCGGCCTATAAATAAAGTATTGTTGTTGTGATAGGGTGGCCCTATAAATGAATTGTTGTTGTTGTCATTGATAATGTGATGTGATAGGGCGGCCTATAAATAAAGTATTGTTGTTGTTGTGATTGGGTGGCCTTTAAGTAAAGTGTTATTGTGATAGGGTGGTCTATAAATAAGGTGTTGTTGTTGTGATAGGGTGGCCTATAAATAAAGTGTTGTTGTTGTTGTGATAGGGCGGCCTATAAATAGTTATTGTTGTTGTTATCGGGCGGCCTATAAATAAAGTCTTGTTGTTGCGATCAGGCAACCTATAAATAAATTGTTGTTGTGATAGAGCGGCCTATAAATAATAATAATAATAATAATAACAACAACAGCAACAACACTTTGTTTATATTCTGCTCTATTTCCCCGAAGGGACTCAGGGAGGATTCCAAACATGAAAGGCAAACATTCAATGCTGGTATTGTTGTTGTTGTGATAGAGCGGCCTATAAATAAAGTGTGGTTGTTATTTATTTATTTATTATTTATTTCACAGTTTTCTATACCGAGCTTCTCAACCTCATTGAGGGACTCAGCCCGGTTTCCAGCCATAAAAAACATATACACTCATTAAAATATCATATATCACAATTACAAAAACAACTTTAAAAACACTATATATAAAACTACAGTGGTCAGTCGTCCTATTAAGATGGATCTACATCAACTTCCATCCAGGGTCCTATGGTGTTGTCTCATTCATCGAAGGCCTGACTCCACAGCCACGTCTTCACCCGTTTCCTAAATGTTAGGATGGATGGGACGGTTCTGGCCTCCAGAGGGAGAGAGTTCCAGAGTCGCGGGGCCATGTTGTTGTGATAGGGCGGCCTATAAATAAAGTGTTGTTGTTGTGAAAGGGTGGCCTATAAAGTGTTGTTGTTGTTGTTCTTGTCATGTACTCCTCATCCCAGCTACCCCCTTCTTTCCCTGTTTTGTGAAAGACCGCTAGGCTTATTGAGGTAATACTGTCCTTATTTCTCAGGTCTGTTACTGGGTTCTGAAGTGCCGAAGCAGCAAGAACTCTCTGATCCAAATGACTGTCCTCAGTTTGCTGCCACGGCTGGCTGCTTTCCGCCCTTCTGCTTTCACGGGTGAGAATTAATGTTCAGATAGCTATACATTGGCTATTCTTGATCTCCCAGGGTATAAATACATATATTTAAAAATAACCACATCCTCTCCCCCTTTTGCTTTGTTTTGTTGGATACCACCAGCTGACCACTACCTTCCAGACACCATGAATCATGTCCTGAGCTGCGTTAAGAAGGAAAAGGAGCGGACAGCTGCTTTCCAGGCCCTTGGCTTGCTCTCGGTTGCTGTCCGGTCAGAATTCCAGATTTACCTCCCCAAAGTCCTGGAGATTATCAAGGGTGCTCTGCCTCAAAAGGACTTCACCCACAAGTAAGTGAATGCACACACCAGTTGGGAGCAAGCTGGGACAGAGAGGGGAAATTCTGCACCAAATTTAGAGATAACGTAGTCATATCCATAACACTTAAACTTGCAAATATGGAAGGGTTGACTATATACATCAAGCAGTATACAAATAAATGAATTGTCCACCCTTTGAGGTCCTTTCTCCATTGGGATAATGATAGTATGACTCTGATGTGGCCTATATTGAGTGTATATATGGAAGGGTTGGCTGTATACAAATAGCTAGAGATAATAAATGAGCTGTCCATTCTTTGAGGGCCTTTCTCCATTGGGATAAGTGAGAGTATGACTCTGATGTGGCCTGTGTTGTTGAGTGTGTCCATGTGTCTCACCTGTTGTTGTGATGTACCTCAGCCGGAGGCAGAAGTCGGTCCAAGTGGATGCCACTGTCTTCACTTGCATCAGCATGTTGGCACGGGCGATGGGGCCTTCCATCCAGCAAGACATCAAGGAGCTACTGGAACCCATGTTGGCCGTGGGGCTGAGGTAGGGACGCTCCTCGACATCTCTTCACCACTGTGTGGCGCTTCGGGTCTGGAATGTATTGTCATTGTTGACAGCTGACTGATATGAAGACTGCGCATAATAATAATAATAATAATAATAATAATAATAATAATATGAAGACTGCGCATAATAATAATAATAATAATAATAATAATAATAAATCACACAGTCCTAGATGCTTGGGAAGTGTTCGACTTGTGATTTTGTGATACAGAATCCAACATATAGATCTCTCATGAAAGCAGGAAAGTTAAATAGCCTCTTTGTGTCTGTCTATATGTTGTGTGTCTATGGCACTGAATGTTTGCCATGTGGCACCAACTGCTGCTCTGGCCAGAGCGAAGGCAGAGGGGAGCAGAAGGCATTTCCATCTTGTCTTTACTAATAATATAGTATATTGTATATACATATAATATTTATAATATTATAATGTAATATAATATAATACTAGTAATAATAATACAATATTATAATTATATATTTACGTTACATGTAATATTACTAATAATATTGCAATATAATGGTATAGTGCAATATAGCAATATATAATACTGATATTGTACTATGCTAATAATCGAATATATTGTATGAAAATATATAATGTAAGCCGCTCTGAGTCTGCCATAAATAAATAAATAAATGTATATGTGCATTGTGATCCACCCTGAGTCCCCTGCGGGGTGAGAAGGGCAGAATATAAATGCTGTAAATAAATAAATAAATAAATTCTGGGACACAAGAGAGCATGAGAAGGCCTCAGTGTTAGTTCGCCTCAGTCTGAGAGAGCCCTCAGTGTGAGAAGGGCTCAGTGTGAGGGAAGCCCCTGGTTGAAGGCAATGTTGTGTGTCTATGATACTGAATGTTTGCCATGTATATGTGCATTGTGATCCACCCTGAGTCCTCTGCGGGGTGAGAAGGGTGGAATATAAATGCTGTAAATAAATAAATTCTGGGACACAAGAGAGCATGAGAAGGCCTCAGTGTTAGTTCATCTCAGTCTGAGAGAGCCCTCAGTGTGAGAAGGCCTCAGTAGGCCTCAGTATGAGAAGGGCTCAGTGTGAGAGAAGCCCCTGGTTGAAGGCCATGTTGTGTGTCTATGACACTGAATGTTTGCCATGTATATGTGCATTGTGATCCACCCGGACCCCCCTGCGGGGTGAGAAGGGTGGAATATTAATACTGTAAATAAATAAATGAGCTTCACAAGGCCACATTCCTAGAACAGGCCCTTCACAGCTTTTCTCAGAACAACTATTTCATAAAATAATAATGATAATAATATGTTGTTTCCCCAACCTTATTTTCCATCTTCATTGCTATGATACTTCATCTTATTGATGGGAAGCTGGGGAACTGCCTGTAGGTGCCTTCCAAGTCTTCCCTGACCATTGGATGGGCATCATGGAGATTGTAGCCCAAAATACCTCGAGAGGATCAGGTTGAGAAAAGCATTAAGCTTTTGGCCATTCTAGCATCAAGGTACCAAATTTCCAGCCGTGGTTGATGTCCTGTTCCTTTAAAGAGCTTGGAGTCTAGGTTTCAAACCAGGTTGCTAGATATCTAGTTCCAAATGGGACCAAGCTTTTGGGACAGTGCAATAAGGCATCAATAGAAAACCTTACCATGCCAACTAGATTCGATGTGGATGTCCTCAGCTATTGTTATCTCCTGTTTTTTCCCCAGTATGAAGTCAGGGTGGCTGTTGTTTGTGTATGTGCATGCAAAGATGTTGGAGGATGTGCCCCTATGTGTGTTTCCGTTGTGAGTTATTTATTTATTTTATTTATTTATGGCATTTATATTTTGTCCCTCTCACCCCGCAGGGGACTCAGGGCAGATCACAATGTGCATATACATGGCAAACATTCAGTGGCATGCACAACATATATAGACAGACACACAGAGGCTATTTAACTTTCCAGCTTCGAATTCCGGCCACCAGGGGAGCTGTCGCTTCACCGTCCACTTGTGACGCCGATGGAGTACTTCCTCATTCTTTTGCACACTGCTGGAGAGTTTTATGACATCACGTTTTATGACCAAGCCTTTGGTGCAGTGCAATGAGGCAAAATGGTGTCCTGAGATGGTTTTTAAGTAACTTTTAATGTGGCTATAAGTGATTTTTATGTTTGTATATGTTTATGGTTTTGTGTCCCGGCATTGAATGTTTGCCATATATATGTTGTGCTCCGCCCTGGGTCCCCTGCAGGGTGAGAAGGGCGAATAATAAATGTTTTAAAATAAATAAATAAATAAATAAGTTAAATTAGCCTTCCTGCATAAGCGGTACCTAAATTTCCTGCTTGACAGATGCGACTGTCTTTCAGGCTGCAAAGGTCGACAGCAAGCTAGACAATGGTCGGGAGCTTACTCCGACCTGGGCTGTGATTTTAATGCAGCTGGCTCCCAACCAGCTGCGCCACAGCCCAGTCCGAATGTGCGTATATTATGACTGGCTCATGGATATTATCATTGGATGGTCTGCGTTGAAAGACTTCTTGTATTTCCTTTTTGCGTCCTTTTTGTGTCATTTCTTGGGCTGAGAATATGTTGGCTGCTGTAGGGAAATCTGATACAACTGGAGCATTGATTTATTCTGTTAAAGTCTTTTTTGTGCCTTCCGTAAGCCGTGGATGTGAAGGGTTTGTGCTGAAAGAGTAGACACTTTTTTGCGAAATATCGCATATTTGTGTGTCTGTTGAAAAGACAGTGTTGTGTCGATATTTCAAGAATTTCTGGCATTCCTGAGAAGGCCTTTTTGCCTACTTCCGGCATCTCAAATATCGCCTGTGAGGCAAATGCCCACGAAAGCAAATACTTTTAGTTGCCAACCAAGGGCTGAATTCTTTGTCTCTGACCTCCTCCAACCTTCTAGAGTTCAGCCATCTCATGGAATGGCAACCAGATCTCTAGTCTCAAAATGGATCATTTTCCTGTTTTCCAAGAGATTCCTGTCAACCAACTCATGACAAAATCATTGCCTATGTGAGGAAGTGAAAATGATGTGTGTTTTTGAATTCTTTGTGGATTCCCAAGGCTTTGGCCAACTTACTCCCTTTCAAAAGTTGTTCGGGGCCTCTTAAGTGTGTGCAAGGCCCCGGTTTGCCCATTTAGTGCCTTTCAGAAGTTGGGCCCCACAATTTAAGAGAGATATTGACGCCTTGTCCAGAAAAGGGAGACTAAAGGGATCCAAGGTCTGGAGACCATGAATCCCTCTGAGGAGCGGCTTAAAGAGCCGGATCTGTTTAGCCTGCAGACGAGAAGGTTGAGAGGAGACATGACTGCCATGTTCAAATATGTGAAGAGGGAGGGAGAAGGCTTCTTTTCTTTACTTCCCTGGGTTCAAATTGCAGGAATAGTGAGTCCACTTGAACATTAGGAAGAACTTTCTGACTTTAAGAGCTGTTCGACAGTGGAACTCTCTGCCTTGGAGGCTTTCAAACAGAGGCTGTCGAGGGTACTTTGCATCAGAAATAATAAAAAATTAACTAGTATTTTTAATTACAAAAATGTAAGTCAAGCAGGGTTAAGTAGTTGCAGTGACAGCAAAAGCTGTAGTTCTATATAAGCGGGTGTGACTGTAGCTTAGTAGCCCTCAGTCTGTGAGAGGTCTCTGTGGGAGAAGGGCCTCAGTGTGTTAGTAGGCCTCAGTATGATAAGACCTCAGTGTTAGTTCACTTCAGTGTGTGAGAGAGGCATCAGTCTGAGAGAGCTGTCGATGTGAGAAGGCCTCAGTGGGAGAAAGGGCTGAGTCAGAGGTAGCCTTCAGTCTGAGAGGGGCCTCAGTGGGAGAAATACCTCAATGTTAGTTTGCCTCAGGCTGTGAGAGGTCTCTGTGGGAAAGGGGCCTCAATGTGTTAGTAGGCCTCAGTATGAGTAGGCCTCAGTGTTAGTTTGCCTTAGTGTATGAGACAGGCATCAGTTTGAGAGAGCCCTCAGTATGAGAAGACCTCAGTGGGAGAAAGGCCTCAGTATGAGGTAGGCCTCAGTATGAGTAGACGTGGTCTGAGAAGCTTCATTGAGAGCAGCCCCAGGTTGAAGGCCATCATGTGTGAAGGCTGCTTTGTGTAAAAAGCTACTGTGTGCAGCTCCTGTGTAACTGTGAGAGCGTAGCTATTTATCTGCATGAGAAAGAAGCCCATCGTGGAAGCAAAGAAGGAAGTGGTAATGAACTTGATGATTTGTGTTATGGAAACCTTGTTCTTGTAAATAGTACAACCATATTATTTCACTCTTCCAACTCTGTTATTCTGTGATTCGAAGAGTCATTCAGGGCTGCTTCTCCACATTTGTCCTTTGAATTTGGGCAAGAGAGAGAAAGGCCTAAGATTATGCGTTAAGGCCCATGACTGTTTGGGGTCCTGAATCATCTGAGTCCCATTCTAACCCTCCATTGGTTCTTCCTTTGAGCTGTCAATTGGACTGAGTTGATGATGTGGCCCCGTGTCTCCCCCTCAGCCCTGCCCTGACCGCCGTGCTGTACGACTTGAGCCGCCAGATCCCGCAGCTGAAGAAGGAGATCCAGGATGGGCTGCTGAAGATGCTCTCCATGGTCCTGATGCACCGGCCCTTGCGCCACCCGGGCATGCCCAAAGGCTTGGCCCACCAACTCTCTTCCCCCAGCCTCACAAACATCCCTGAGGCCAATGATGTGGGCAGCATCACCCTTGCCCTCCGCACGCTGGGCAGCTTTGAGTTTGAAGGTAAACAGATCCTGAAAAGAGGACTGGTGGGCCTACAACGTGGAATAGGGGTCACCAGAGGACTAGATTCCCCCTCTTGTGTTTTTACCTTTCCTCTGAAAGTAGTAATTGAGAGTGATCCAAAAGTAATAACTGAGAGTGAGTAAAGGAACTGCTCAAATCCTCAGTATAAGTTCAGACTGATGAGATGTTATGTTTGTCAGAAATATTAAAAATTAAGTAGGTAGTTTAATTACAAAAATGTGAGTCAAACTTTGAAAGGATTAAATGGATGCAATGACTCAGCAAAAGCTGTAGTTCTATATAAGCAGGTGTGCCTGTAGCTTAAGTAGCCCTCAGTCTGAGAGAGGCCTCAGTGGGAGAAAGGCCTCGGTGTTAGTTTGCTTTAGTCTGTGAGAGAGGTATCAGTCTATGCCCTCAGTCTGTGAAAGATCTCTGTGGGAGAAGAGCCTCAATAGGCCTCATTATGAGAAGGCCTCAGTGTCAGTAGGCCTCAGTCTGAGAAAGCCCTCAGTGTGAGAAGGCTTCAGTGGGATTAATAATACTAATAATTATAATAATAGTAACTATTTTTATACCCCGCCTCCATCTCCCCAAAGGGACTCAAGGTGGCTTACAAAGGGACAAGCCCAGAGAGCACAAAGTTAAAACGTAATGCAATAAAAATAAAAACAAAACAAAAACAAATAGAAATGTATCACAATAAAACATAACATCATGAAAGCAGTACCATGGGAGCAATAAAAGTGCTCAGTGGGAAAAAGGCCTCGGTGTTAGTTTGTCTCTGTCTGTGAGAAATCTCTGTGGGAAAAGGGCCTCAGTGTGTTAATAGACCTCATTATGAGAAGGCCTCAGTGGGAGAAAGGCCTCAGTGTGAGAGAAGCCCCAGATTGAAGACCATAGTGTTTTTAGCTCCAGTGTGAAGGCTGTTGTGTGTAAAGCTACTGTATGAAGCTCTTGTGTAAATTTAGTGTGAGAAGAAGCTCTGTGAGAGCCAAGTTAGAAGCTGTTTATCTGCCCACATGCCTAACAATACCTGCAAGGGAACCTGCGGCCTCTCCTCACCATGTGTTTGCTGACTCCTTCCTTCCCTGTTTTTAGGACATTCTCTGACTCAGTTTGTCAGGCACTGCGCCGACCACTTCCTCAACAGCGAGCATAAGGAGGTCCGGATGGAGGCCGCTCGCACCTGCTCGCGTCTGCTGACTCCTTCCATCCACCTGATCAGCGGACATGCCCATGTTGTGAGCCAGACAGCCGTGCAGGTGGTGGCAGACGTCCTCAGCAAATTGTTGGTGGTCGGCATCACAGACCCAGGTGAGTTTGGAGGCTGTGGGCAGGTGCTGAAGATTGGAATGGGACATCTTCCTCTTTTGGTTCACCTTCTGCTGCTCGATGGTGTCCTTTCAGATCCCGACATCCGATACTGCGTGCTGGCCTCTTTAGACGAGCGGTTCGACGCGCACCTGGCCCAGGCGGAGAACTTGCAGGCTCTCTTTGTGGCTCTGAACGACCAGGTCTTTGAGATCCGCGAGCTGGCCATATGCACGGTGGGCCGGCTGAGCAGCATGAACCCAGCTTTTGTCATGCCCTTCCTGCGCAAGATGCTCATTCAGGTAAACGCAGCCCTATTTATAAAGTCTTCTACCACTGGAGACCAAAGTACAATGAGATAACCCAAAGGAAGGAAGACATTATTATTATTATTATTATTATTATTATTATTATTATTATTATTATTATTATTTATACCCCGCTTTTTCTCTTCACTGGGAGACTCAAAGCTAGGTTCCCATTTATTAGTATTAGAAAGTATTATTATTATTATTATTATTTTACTAACACAAAAGCACAGTATGTCACAGCAAACGCGATCTATTATTATTATTGTTATTATTACTGTGCTTTTATCTCCATTAGGAGACTCAAAGCGGCAGTGTATCTAATATTAGTATTTGAATGTATGTTGTTCCAATTATTATTAATTTGCACGTACATAACAACACACTGCACATGCACATTAGTTCCAAGTGTCTGTGATTCATCTCTGAATATTTATTATTATTATTATTATTGTCGTCATCATTATTTACCCTACTGTTTTCTCTCCACAGGAGACTCCAAGAGACTATTATTATTATTATTATTATTATTATTATTATTATTACTAGCCATCCCTTGCCACATGTTGCTGTGGTCCAGTCTGTGTATATGTCTTTTGTGTGTGTGTGTGTGTGTGTATATTTGTGTATATACTTATGTGGTTATGTAATGTAATGTATTTTTATTTTATTTTTTGGCTTTTTAGGAGACTCCAAGAGACTATTATTATTATTACTAGCCGTCCCCTGCCACATGTTGCTGTGGCCCAGCCTGTGTATATGTCTTTAGTGTGCGTGTGTGCGTATTTGTGTATATATTTATGTGGTTATGTAATGTAATGTATTTAATTTTAATTTTTGGCTTTTTAAGTCTCTTCTGCTGTGTTTTTCAGTGCTTTTATGTGTGATGGTCACTCGTTGGCCTGAGAGATGTCTTGTGTCCAAATTTGATGTCAATTTGTCCAGTGGTTTTTGAGTTATGTTAATCCCACAAATGTTACTTTTTTATTTATATAGATAAGGGAAATCTAGAGCGAGATAAGGAGGAGACTCTTGCTATTCGGTATTCCAAATTGGATAATTTTGTTGCTGTCTCAAAAGAAGTTCCCATGCTTTTTCTTTGTCTTTGCAAATGCCAAATGGAGCTTGATTTTGCCTTTCAGATCCTGACGGAGCTGGAGCACAGCGGGGTTGGCAGGATCAAAGAGCAAAGTGCCAGGATGTTGGGGCACTTGGTCTCAAACGCCCCGAGACTCATCCGACCCTACATGGAGCCCATCCTCAAGGTGAACTTTGCGGGGTTGTATATCTAGCCATTCGTCTCTCTCTCTCTCTCTCTCTCTCTCTCTCTCATATTCCAGAATTTATTTATTTATTTATTCATCTACAGTATTTATATTCTGCTCTTCTCACACTGAGGGCTCTCTCAGACTGAGGCAAATTAACACTGAGGCCTTCTCATACTCTCTCGTGTTCCAGAATTTATTTATTTATTTACAGCATTGATATTCCGCCCTTCTCACCCTGCAGGGGACTCAGGCCGGATCACAATGCGCATATAAATGACAAACATTCAATGCCATAGACACACAACATATATACAGAGAGAGACAGAGGCTATTTAACTTTCCAGCTTCATGAGGGTATGCTCGAATTCCGGCCACCGGGGGAGCTGTCGCTGCATCATCCACTTGAGACACTAATGGAGTACTTCCTCATTCTTTTGCACACTGCTGGAGATTTTTATGGCATCATAACATTCAATGCCATAGACACACAACATATATAGACAGATACACAGAGGCTATTTAGCTATTTAACTTTCCAGCTTCATGAAGGTATGCTTTTTGAATTCCGGCCACCGGGGGAGCTGTCACTTCACCGTCCACTTGTAACGCTGATGGAGTACTTCCTCATTCTTTTGCACGCTGCTGGAGAGTTTTATGGCATCAAGTTTTATGACCAAACCTTTGGGGCAGTGCAATGAGGCAAAATGGTGTCCTGAGATGGTTTTTAAGTGCCATATATACTCAAGTACAAGCCGACCTGAATGTGAACCGAGGTATCTAATTTTACCCCAAAAAACTGGAAAAACGTATTGGCTCAAGTATAAGCCGAGGGTGGGAAATGCAGCAGGTACTGGTCAATTTCAAAATGAAAATAGATACCAATAAAATTACATTACTTGAGGCATCAGTAGGTCCAATGTTTGTGAATATTTACATAAAACTGTAATTTAATATAACTCTCCAACTCTGAGGAAACCATTATTTTCATCTTCTTCAATGGAAATGTGCTTATGTACACTTGCAATAATAATAAAGACAATAAGATAATAAATGTAATAATTTATTAATAAAAATAAAATATTACATTTTTATTATTATTATTGATTAAAATAATGGAAATGTAGTAATAAGAGTTGTAATAGAGTAAAATAATAAATGTAATAACAATAATAAAGTAAAATAATAAATATAATAATACTAATAGAGTAAAATTCTAAATGTATTACAAATAATAATAATAACTGAGTAAAATAATAAATAACCTTGACTCGAGTATAAGCCGAGGGGGACTTTTTTAACCCCTGAAAAACTAGGCTTATACTTGATTATATACAGTAACTTTTAATGTGGCTATAAGTGGTTTTAATGTTTGTATATATATTTATGGTTTTATGTCCTGGCATTGAATGTTTGCCATATATATGTTGTGCTCCGCCCTGAGTCCCCTGCAGGGTGAGAAGGGCGGAATATAAATGTTTTAAATAAATAAAATAAATAAGTTCGTTAAATTAGCCTCCCCGCATAAGCGGTACCTAAATTTCCTAATTGACGGATGCAACCATCTTTCGGGCTGCATAGGTCGACAGCAAGCTAGACAAATGGTCGGGAGCTTACTTCGACCCGGGCTGGCTTTGAACTCAGTAGTGATTTTAATGCAGCTGACTCCCAACCAGCTGTGCCACAACCCAGTCCAGCATGAAAGTAAACATAAACAAGACATCTCAATACTCAAGTGAACTCTCCATTAAGTCAGCGATCCAACTGTTTTCTTGTTTTGTTTTCCATTCCTCAGGCGTTGATAGTGAAGCTGAAGGATCCTGACCCCGATCCTAACCCTGGAGTGATTAATAATGTCCTGGCTACTATTGGTGAGCTAGCGCAGGTAAGATGGGCTGTTCCTATTGCAGAATGGCTGTTCTTTGGCAATATTGGCATCCCTGTGTTTACATTCCGTCGTGACTTGTTTCTGCTCCGTGTTTCTTCCTTCCATAGGTGAGCGGGCTGGAGATGAGGAAGTGGGTGGATGAGCTTTTCATCATCATCATGGACATGCTCCAGGACTCCTCTTTACTTGCTAAGAGACAGGTGAGTGTGGCTGGCTCACTGGAAAACATAAATAATGCCTTTCTGTAAGAAATCAGCCATGTTGGGTAGCCTTGGGTCTGCTCCATTAGCCTCCGCATGCTCACTGGCATTTTGAGAGTACCAGAGATTACTCGTTTATTTATTTACAACTAGCCGTCCCCTCGCCACACATTGCTGTGGCCCAGTCTGTGTATATGTGCTCTGTGTGTATGTGTGTGTATATTTGTGTATATGTGTGTTTGCGTATATATTTATGTGGTTTTGTGCATGCATTGTATAGTATTTTGGGGTTTTTTGGGGGTTTTTTTTTTGCTTTTTAAGTCTCTTCTGCTGTGTTTTTCACTGTTTTTATAAGTGACTAGCTGTCCCCTGCCACGCGTTGCTGTGGCACAGTCTGGTGATGTGGGGGAAAAATGAGAAAGTGTTGGTTTCTAATATATGTAATGTCTTTATGCTTGTGGGTAAACAGTATTTCTTGCTGTTTCTTTGCCAGTGTTGATGTCTGGTTTGCCCACTCTGGAACATGCAACCTATAATTGCCCTTCTTCAGAGGCGCCTTTCAAATCTATGATACTGCTTCTGTCATATACATATATGTGCATGAATGGCTGGATGGCCCTTTGTTAGGAGGGCTTTGATTATGTTTTCTTGCCCTGGTGAAGGGAGTTGGACTGGATGGCCTTAAGGCAGCATTTCTCAACCTGGGGTTTGGGACCCCTGGGGGGGGGGGTTTCGAGGGGGTGTCAGAAGGGTTGCCAAAGACAACCAGAAAACACAGTATTTTCTGTTGGTCATGAGGGTTCTGTGTGGGAAGTTTGCCCCGATTCTGTCATTCGTGGGGATCAGAATGCTCTTTGATTCTAGGTGAACTATATATCCCAGTAACTACAACTCCCAAATGTCAAGGTCTAATTTATCAAAACTCTACCAGTGTTCACATTTGGGTGTATTGAGTATTTATGCCAAGTTTGGTCCAGATCTATCATTGTCTGAGTCCACAGTGCTCTGTGGATGTAGGTGAACTACAACTCCAAAACTCAAGGTCAATGCCCAGCAAACCCTTCCAGTATTTTCTGTTGGTCATGGGAGTTCTGTGTGCCAAGTTTGGTTCAATTCCATCTTTGATGGAGTTCAGAATGCTCCTTGATTGTAGATGAACTATAAATCCCAGTAACTACAACTCCCAAATGTCAGCGTCTATTTCCCCCAAACTCCATCTGTATTCATATTTGGACACATGGAGTGCTGGTGCCAAGTTTGGTCCAGATCCATCATTGTTTGAGTCCACAGTGCTCAATACCCACCAAACCCTTCTAGTGTTTTCTGTTGGTCAGGGGAGTCCTGTGTGGCAAGTTTGGTTTAATTCCATCTTTGATGGAGTTCAGAATGCTCTTTGATTGTAGGTGAACTATAAATCTCAGCAACTACAACTCCCAAATGACAAAATCACTCTTTGTGTTGTGAGACGTTTTGTTGCCAGATTTGGTGTGATTTCATTCATTGGTTCTTTTGTTTTTAGGCTACTCATGACGCACAGAGCATTTTTATATAGATAGATTGTCACTCGTTGGCCTGAGAGGTGTCTTGTGTCCAAATTTGGTGTCTATTCAACCAGTGGTTTTTGAGTTATGTTAATCCCACAAACAAACATTACATTTTTATTTATAAGGATGTTTATGTTCTTCCCTTATCACGCTCAGGGGACTCAGGGTGGACTCCCATGCACATATACATGGCAAACGTTCAATGCTATAGATATACACGGACACAGAGGCGATTTGACATTCCAGCGTTTCCCTTCTTCATAAGGGTATGCTCGATTCTGGACACAGGGGGAGTGGCCGCTTCACCGTCCACTTGTGACACTGAGTCCTTTGATGGAGTACTTCCTCATTCTTACGCGTGCTGCTGGAAGGTTTTATGGTGTGGTAAATTAGTTAAATTAGTCTCCCCGCATAAAGCGGTACCTAAATTTCCTACTTGACAGATGCAACTGTCTTTCGGGCTGCATAGGTCAACAGCAAGCTAGACTATTAATGGTCAGGAGCTCACTCCAACCCAGGTTGGCTTCAAACTCCTAACCTCTCACAGCGCCACAGCCTGGTCCTACATAGTCTGGGTTAAGAAGTTGGTTAAGAAGTTGGTACCATTGATTATTATTATTATTATTATTATTATTATTATTATTATTATTTTAAAGGCATCAAATTAGAGACTAATTTTCCTTCCTCTTAATGGTGTATCTATTCCAGGTTGCCCTCTGGACTCTTGGTCAACTGGTGGCCAGCACTGGCTATGTTGTTGAGCCCTATCGGAAGTATCCAACACTTTTGGAAGTGTTACTAAACTTTCTGAAGACGGAACAGAACCAAGGCACCCGGAGAGAGGTACGTTCCTATGGAATCGTCTTGAAATTAGGTCACAAGCTTGACATAAGAAATGGCAACCCTGAAACAAAAATAACAGTAATAATAAAGTCAAATAATAAATGTAATAATACCAATAGTAGAGAAAAATATTAAATGTAATAATGATAATAAATACAATAAAATAATAAATAGAATAAAATAATACATGTCATAATAATAATAATAGAGTAAAATAACGGAACGGTAATAACAGTAATAATAAAGTAAAATAATACATTTAATAATAATAATAATAATAGAGTAAAATAATGGAAATGTAATAACAGTAATAATAAAGTGAAATAATAAATGTAATAATAACAATAGTAGAAAAAATAAATGTAATAATAAATAGAGTAAAAGAAGAAATGTAACAATAATAATAATAGAGTAAAAGAAAAAATGTAATAACAATAATCATAAAAAGTAAAATAATAAATGTAATAATAATAATAGAGTAAAATAATGGAAATGTAATAATAGAGTAAAATAATGGAACTGTAATAACAGTAATAAAGTAAAATAATAAGTGTAATAATAATAGAGAAAAATAATAAATTTAATAACAATAAATAGAGTAAAATAAAAAATGAAACAATAATAATAGAGTAAAATAAAAAATGTAACAATAATAATAGAGTAAAATAATAAATGTAATAATAACAATAATAAATAGAATAAAATAAATAATGTTAAAATAATAGAGAAAAATAATAAATGTATTAAAAATAATAATAGAGTGAAATAACATAAATGTAATAAAAATGCCTCTTCCTCTCCACTGTAATTTTGCTTGAGTAGTGCATTCCTTGCAGCATGCTTCTTCAATTTGCAGTTGTTGTTCCCTCTTCCCTGCAGGCGATCCGTGTCCTTGGTCTTCTGGGGGCCCTTGATCCCTACAAGCATAAGGTGAACATTGGCATGATCGACCAGTCACGGGACGCCTCTGCCGTCAGTCTCTCCGAGTCTAAATCGAGCCAAGATTCTTGTAAGTAGATTGAGAATGAGAAGAACCTGAGTTTGAGTATGTTTGCAGGAGATATTTATTTATCGTGTCAGAAGAGGGTACAGTCGTAATGTATTTAAAAACACAAACAAAGTTAAAAACTTGGCATAATATTAAATGTCCTTTGACCAGAAGCTGGCCACTTGGTGTTGCTATTAGAAGGTCCTCCATTGTGCATGTGGCAGGGCTCAGACTGTTTTGTAGTCAGTATTCCGTGGTTTGCTCTTCTCCGCACTCACATGTCACGGACTCCACTTCGGAGCCCCATTTCTTAAGATTGGCTTTGCAACTCGTGGGGCCAGAGTGCAATTTGTTCGGCGCCTTCCAAGCGCCTTCTGTGTGCCCAGGAGGGAGTCTCTCATCCAGTCTCTGCCACTGATTGAGGTTGCAGGTTTTAGTCTGCCACTTTTGGACTCTTGATTGCTGAGGTGTTCCTGCAAGTGTCTCTGCAGGTCTTTGGAAGCTATTTCTTGATTTAAAGCATTGATTTGCTGGCTGATATCTGAACAGTGGATGGGCCAGAGATGTCACTGTCTTGGTCCTTTCATTATTGTACTTCCTGGCGTTTTGTTTGTTTGTTTTTAATGCAATACACGATAAATAAATAACCGGCAGATGTCAGATGGTGCAATACCGGCTAGTTAGTATAATTTCTCCAGTAGTGTAGGGCGTAAACATCCTGTGATAATACCTCATGTCTCATTAATAGCCACATCCACTGTTTTAACATGGTGAGATGTATTCCACACTGGACATGCATATTCAGCAGCTGATAAGCAAAGCGCAAGGGCAGATGTCTTCACTATGTCTGGTTGTGATCCCCAGGTTGTGCCAGTCAGCGTTCGTATGATATTATTTCCAGCACCCACTTGAGATGCTTGTCTGTTCTAACGATGAAAAGCATGCACCTGCGTTTTAGATAAATTAGGAATCAGCTGGTGTTCCCTGTAAAAGACAGTAAGAGCACCTAACTCTCTGTCCCTTCTGGCAGTGGCCGATCATTTGTGTGATGGTGCAAGCTGGTTTTCCCTGTAATAGGCAGTAAGAGCACCTAAAGCTTCGGAGAGCTTCTGTTCAGCAATTTCAAAGCTCCCTGCTTGAGTGGTGATGGCATGATCGTCAGCATAGATGAAACTCTCTGTCCCTTCTGGCAGTGGCTGGTCATTTGTGTAGATGTTAAACATTGATGGAAGGGGTATACTCAAAAAAGGCGATCCAGCTGAGTGTGTTACTCAGATGTAAGCAATGCGTATATGGGAACAAAAATCAGTTCGTTCATTTAAAAACATTGATTTTTCATTTTCCAATTGGAAAGCAAAAGGTAGGTCTGGGAAATACATTCAAACTCCAGCAAGCGGCTGAGTTTGAAACAATGAGGGAGTCTGTTCCTCCGCAAAAGAGGGAAAACGTCACCATTTTTCTCATTTCCTGCCTCTCTTTTGCCTGTTTGCGTAGTAATTTCCTGATTAACGAAGCTTGGAGGTGCTAAACCAGCTCACTGCCAGCCAGATGTGTGTCTCAATTTAACTTTGGGTCACGAAAATCCGTAAACTTTGGAATATAAGCTTCGCAATGAAGTTCCCATTCCTTTTAAGACAGAATGCAAGGGCAGGATTTGGGGGCTAGTGAAGGAAGAAGAGGCGGCCAAGAGAAGCAGGAGGGAATATATAAGCCTCTCTCTGTACAGCCGTGTCCGTGTAATTTATTATCTTCAGGACTTTCTTGCAGTCTAAAAGCTCACTCATGAACACGTTCGAATTAGGAAGTATTTACAAAGGGATCCTTTGTCGGCTTTGGGTGGGATTTTTAAACTTCCAGCAAAATGGGGAGTGTTTTGTGCTGTGCTGCTCGTGTTTTTTTCCATTCATTGCCCCAAAAAGTTGCCACCTCTGAATGATGCAATTGAGAGCCAAGCACAATGAGCATAAATAAACATATTTTGTGTCTCCTGGTCCTTCTTTTTTGGTATTTTCTTTCTCTTTAATGCCTCAAAATTAAGTCTGAGGATGTGAAGGATGTCTATACTATGTCTAGAGCAGCGTTTCTCAACCTGGGGGTCGGGACCCCTGGAGGGGTCGCAAGGGGGTGTCAGAGGGGTCACCAAAGACCATCAGAAAGCACAATATTTTGTCCTCAGTCCCCTTTCTCCTCTTAGCTGGCTTGGCAAGGGGAGAGTAGCAACAGGATTTCCTCCTCCTCCTCCTGAGGTGGCAGGCAGATGTAGTAAGCAACAGCCAGGAGACAGGTGTTTTTAAAGTCTCTTCCTCAGTCCCCTTCCTCCTCTTAGCTGGCTTGGGAGGGGGAGAGTAGCAGCAGGATTTCCTCCTTCTCCTCCTGAGGTGGCAGGCAGATGTAGTAAGCAACAGCCAGGAGACAGGTGTTTTTAAAGTCTCTTCCTCAGTCCCTTCTTCTCTTAGCTGGTTTGGGAGGGGGAAAGTAGCAGCAGGATTTCCTCCTTCTCCTCCTGAGGTGGCAGGCAGACGTAGTAAGCAACAGCCAGGAGACAGGTGTTTTTAAAGTCTCTTCCTCAGTCCCCTTCCTCCTCTTAGCTGGCTTGGGAGGGGGGGAGTAGCAGCAGGATTTCCTCCTTCTCCTCCTGAGGTGGCAGGCAGATGTAGTAAGCAACAGCCAGGAGACAGGTGTTTTTAAAGTCTCTTCCTCAGTCCCCTTCCTCCTCTTAGCTGGCTTGGGAGGGGGAGAGTAGCAGCAGGATTTCCTCCTTCTCCTCCTGAGGTGGCAGGCAGATGTAGTAAGCAACAGCCAGAAGACAGGTGTTTTTAAAGTCTCTTCCTCAGTCCCCTTCCTCCTCTTAGCTGGCTTGGGAGGGGGAGAGTAGCAGCAGGATTTCCTCCTTCTCCTCCTGAGGTGGCAGGCAGATGTAGTAAGCAACAGCCAGGAGACAGGTGTTTTTAAAGTCTCTTCCTCAGTCCCCTTCCTCCTCTTAGCTGGCTTGGGAGGGGGAGAGTAGCAGCAGGATTTCCTCCTTCTCCTCCTGAGGTGGCAGGCAGATGTAGTAAGCAACAGCCAGGAGACAGGTGTTTTTAAAGTCTCTTCCTCAGTCCCCTTTCCTCCTCTTAGCTGGCTTGGGGGATGGGGGAAGCAGCAGGCTTTCCTCCTTCTCCTCCCGAGGTGGCAGGCAGATGTAGTATTGTTGGTGGGGCAAATGGCTCCCAACCGATGACCCAGGAGACATGGTGGAAATCTCTCTTCCTGGCTGCCCCTCTTCACTTGGTTTGATGGATCCGAAAGAGGCAGGCCCTTGCAAACCAGGACTTGAAAGTGTGGAGCAAAGATGCAGTGATGCTTCTTCATACCTCAGCCATTCACATCCCAAGATTGGAGTTTGAAGTTGCCTGAGTTCATGCCTGGTATAGGCTGGACTCAGGCGATGGTGTGACTCTCCCTTCCTCCCCTTTCCAGCCGACTACAGCACCAGCGAGATGCTGGTCAACATGGGCAACCTCCCACTGGACGAGTTCTATCCGGCGGTCTCCATGGTGGCCCTCATGCGCATCTTCCGGGACCAGTCCCTCTCCCACCACCACACCATGGTGGTCCAGGCTATCACCTTCATCTTCAAGTCTTTGGGGCTGAAGTGCGTCCAGTTCCTGCCGCAGGTCATGCCCACCTTCCTCAACGTCATCCGGGTTTGCGACAGCGCCATCCGAGAGGTGAGGGACCCTTCTCCCCTCCGTTGCCTTTCAAAACCAGCTGCATGCAATGAGTGTTTTTTTAAAAAAAAAGTAAATTGTTGCAATTATAGTTAAAAAATCAACAATGTTTGCAGTTCTAGTGCTGCCGTTGTGGTCAAAAAGCATGGAAAAGAGTCTTATCCAAGATTCCAGCGCATTTGACGTTGTCTCTATTGGAGAATAGACCAGCTATGGGCAAACCCATGCCTGTGGGCCAGATGTAGCCCCTTGGACTCTTGCCTCCTCTCTCTCACCATCCTATCCTTCCTTCTCTCCTTCCTCCTCCCTTCCCTTTTTCTCCTTCACTTCCATCCTTCTGTCCTTCCTTCCTTCCCTTTTTCCCTTCCTCCTTCTTTCCCTTCCACCCTTTCCTCCTTCCTTCACCCTCTCCCTCTTCCTTCCTTCCTTCTTTCCTTGCTTCTTTCTTCCCTTTAGTCATTCTTTCCTTCTCACTTTCCTCCATTCCTTCCATCCTTCCTCCTCCCCCTTCTTCCCTCCCTCCTTCTTTTCCTTTCCTTCCTCCTCCTTTCCTCCTCACTTCCTTCCTTCCTCCTTCCTTCCATCCTTCTTCCTTCCTTCCTTCTTCCTTCTCCTCCTTCCTTCCCCTTTCATCCTTCTTCCTCCCTTTCTCTCCCTTCCTCCCTCTTTTCTCTCTCTCTCCCTCTTTCTCCTTCCATTCTTCCCTTCCACCCTTTCGTCCTTCCTTCCTCTCTCTTCCCTTCCTCCTTCCCTTCCTTCTCTCTTTTCTCCCCTCTCTCCTTTCTTTTCCTTCCCTTTTTTATTTCCTTCTTTGTCTTTCCCTCCTTCCCCTCCCTCCTTCTCCTTCCATTCTTCCCTTCCACCCTTTTGTCCTTCCTTCCTCCTTCCCTTCCACACTTTCGTCCTTCCTTCCTGCTTTCCTCCCTCTCTACATTTTTCTCTTTCCTTTATCCTTCCCTATCTTCCTTTCATCCTTCTCTTCCTCCCTTTCTTCCTCTCTTCTCTTTTTCTTTCCTCCCCTCCTCCCTCCTTCCCTTCCTTCCTTCCTTTTTGTCTTTCCCTCCTTCCCTCTCTCCCTTCCATCCTTCCTCCCAGCCCTCCTAGCAGGGAGTGCTAGCATATGGCCCCCAAGTTTGCCCATGCCTGGAATAGACTATTTGTTGGGAGCATCGGATTCCTCCATGTTCCTCACTGGACTTGGATATGCTTTTGGATGTGAGCTGCTGTTATATAGAGCTTGCAGTGGCCAGTGTTTATTCTCTCACAAAACTAAACCAGTGGGTTTAAAGGTCTGGTGCCTTGATCTGTCACGAGAAAGCTACACACCATTCGCCTCCTCTCTTTAACACATTCCAGGTCAAAGAAGATGGTGACAGTGTGCTGGGGAGAAGAGCCGAGGTGGGTACCTGTGGCACTTGGGCAGAAGCACTTGGTGTGGTGTCTAGGAAACATCTCACGGTCCCTCCCGTCAAAGCCAGTGTCAGATCCGTGAATGATCAGATCTGTCTAAGAGAAAACCACAGATGTATGGGAACATTTGTACTGTCAAAGGAATCTATGACCATATAGATTAGGCATTAAGAGCACCTAAAGCTTCAAAGAGCTTCTGGTCAACTATTTCAAAGCTCCCTGCTTGAGCGTTGATGGCCCGATCGTCAGCATAGATGAAACTCTCTGTCCCTTCTGGCAGTGGCTGGACATTTGTGTAAATGTTAAACAGTGATGGAGCAAGCACGTTCCCCTGAGGTAGGCCGTTCTTCTGTTTCCGCCATCTGCTTCTCTGGAACTCAACAAAAAAGCTCCTGTTTGGTAGCAGATTTCCTATGAAGTGGGCGTGGTGGTAGTCCTTTGTGATATTAAACATTTTGCAACATGTGAAAAAATGGAGAAAAATGCATCTCTCGGTTTCCAGCTCTCATTGAACAATGTCTATTCTTGGAAAGAGTTTTTATCCATGCATTGTCTGAAACGTTGACCATGCTTTCATCACCACTGTCTTCTACTCTTTGCTTCAGTTCTTGTTCCAGCAGCTGGGAATGTTGGTGTCCTTCGTAAGAAGCCATATCCGGCCCTACATGGATGAGATTGTCATCCTGATGAGGGTAAGTATGATTAGCTCTGTACATTTACTGAAATATCCAAGCAGAAACCTCTTTTGAGAAAGTATGGTGTCAACAAAGATATCAGGAGACTCCATGATTCTCCTGTGAGGTAGGTCTATGTCTGTGAGAGAAGGCTTCACAGTGTGAAGTAGTCTGTGAGAGAATGCCTCACAAGTGTGAGGTAAGCCTTAGTCAGTGAGAGAAGGCCTCACAGTGTGAGGTAGGCTGTAGTCTGTGAGAGAAGGCCTCACAGTGTGAGGTGGGCCTCATTCTGTTAGAGAAAGCCTCACAGTGTGAGGTAGGTCTCTGTCTGTGAGAGAAGGCCTCACAGTGTGAAGTAGTCCTTAAGTCTGTGAGAAAAGGCCTCACAGTGTGAGGTAAGCCTTAGTCAGTGAGAGAAAGCCTCACAGTGTGAGGTAGGATGTAGTCTGTGAGAGAAGGCTTCACAGTGTGAGGTAGGCCTTAGCCTGTGAGAGAAGGCCTCGCAGTGTGAGATAGACCTCAGTCTGTGAGAGGCCTCACAGTGTGAGGTAGGCCTTAGTCTGTGAGAGAAGGCCTTGCAGTGTGAGGTAGGCCTCAGTCTGTGAGAGAAGGCCTCACAGTGTGAGGTAGGCCTTAGTCTGTGAGAGAAGGCCTTGCAGTGTGAGATACACCTCAGTCTGTGAGAGAAGGCCTCACAGTGTGAGGTAGGCCTCATTCTGTGAGAGAAGGCCTCACAGTGTGAGATAGGCCACAGTCTGTGAGAGAAGCCTCTGTGTGAGGTAAGCCTCAGTATGAGAAGCTCCAGTCTGAAGGTTGAACTTTATTTGAGCAGGAGTCATTTCCTATTCCAAAAACGGCCTCTCTTGGGCCAAAATTGATCCAAATGGGTCCAGAAAGTGTTGGAAGTGTCTCACCACACTGAGATGGTTGGAAGAGCTGTGTGCATCTCCTTCCGCTCATGGAATGAACGTGAGATAGAAAGGCAACCAAGAAACTGATCTCTTAGTTTCACGTTTTCTTTTCTCACCCTCCAGGAATTCTGGGTCGTCAACAGTTCAATCCAATGCACCATCATCCTCCTCATTGAGCAGATCGTGGTGGCCTTAGGCGGCGAGTTCAAGCTCTACCTGCCCCAGCTCATCCCCCACATGCTGCGGGTCTTCATGCACGACAACAGCAACGGCCGAAACGTCTCCGTCAAGGTGAGTCCTGGGTTCCCATGCGTATTTTGTACCATCTTCCACTCATGTTGAACACTCTTTGAACAAGTGGGCTTTGTTGTTCATGATTTCTTTCTCAACTTGGTAGCTCTTGAGTGCCATCCAGCTGTTTGGAGCCAATCTGGACGACTACCTGCACTTGTTGCTGCCTCCCATCGTCAAGCTCTTTGATGCCCCCGATGCCCCTCTGCAGGCCCGCAGGTAAACACTCATCTCTTCTCTTTCATCTCAATGCTTATTATAATGGTGTGCTTTGATTTAGGTATTTAATTGTATGTAATTTATTTATGTTCAAATGTTTTGGCTTTGTTATATTTATTTGTTATACCCCACCTTTGTTATATTTATTTGTTATATTTATTTGTTATACCCCACCTTGAGCCATTTGGAGAGCGGGTAACAAATAAAATGTATTATTGACATTATTATTATTATTATTATTATTATTATTATTATTATTATTATCACTATCACTATCACTATTACTATACCACCTACAATTTACATTCAGCATTCCTTGGTGACACAATAGATCAGTGTTTCTCAACCTTCCTGATGCCTCAACCCCTTAATACAGATCCTCATGTTGTGCTGACCCCCCAACCATAACATTAACTTCAATTGGTCCGATTGTTTATTTTACTGGATTGGTTTATTTAGTTTATTGTGATGTTATTTTGTTGTTTATATTTTATTTTGCTGTAATGTATCGCTGGGCTTGGCCTCATGTAAGCCACTCCGAGTCCACTTTGGGGAGATAGTGGTGGGGTATAAATAAAGTTTATTATTTATTTATTTATTTATTTATTTACTTTGCTTATATACCGCTGTTCTCAGCCCGAAGGCGACTCACAGCGGTTTACACCCAATAAAAACAGCAATAATTCAATGCACATATAACAATTGACCACTTAACACATTATCCACTTAATAAACAACAAGCAATTACACTAAACAATTATTACAATAACCAACCCAATCGTCTCATCATCAAAGCGTAGTCCAGGTTCGTCGTCCATTGTTCCATTCCTATGTTCAATTACCAATATTGCACTAATTATTCGAACGCCTGCTCAAACAGCCAGGTCTTCACCTTTTTGCGGAATACCATTAGAGATGGTGCTAGTCTAATGTCCGTAGGAAGGGCGTTCCACAACCGAGGAGCCACCACCGAGAAGGCCCTATCTCTCGTCCCCACCAGCCGTGCTTGAGAAGCAGGCGGGATCGAGAGCAGGGTCTCCCTGGAAGATCTCAAAGTCCTGGTGGGTTCATAGGCAGAGATGCGGTCGGATAGGTAGCTTGGGCCGGAACCGTTTAGGGCTTTAAAGGCCAACGCCAGCACTTTGAATTGAGCCCGGTAGCAAATCGGTAGCCAGTGGAGTTGGCGCAACAGGGGGGTTGTATGCTCCCTGCTCTCCGCTCCTGTTAGAATCATGGCTGCCGAGCGTTGGACTAGTTGGAGCTTCCGAGCCGTCTTCAAAGGCAACCCCACGTAGAGAGCGTTGCAGTAGTCTAAACGGGATGTAACCAGAGCGTGGACTACCGTGGCCAAGTCAGACTTCCCAAGGTACGGGCGCACTGGCACAGGCTTTAATTGTGCAAAAGCTCCCCTGGCCACCGCCAAAACTTGAGGTTCCAGGTCTATGAGTCCAGGATCACATCCCAAGCTGCGAACCTGCGCTTCAGGGGGAGTGTAACCCCATCAGCACAGGCTGTAACACTATGCCCTGTTCGGCCTTCGACTGACCAGGGAGACCTCTGTCTTGTCTGGATTCAATTTCAATTTGTTGCCCTCATCCAGTCCAACACAGCGGCCAAGCACCGCTTCAGGACCTGAACAGCCTCCTTAGTAGCAGGTGGGAAGGAGTGACAGAGTTGGACATCATCTGCGTACAGATGACACCGCACCCCGAACCTCCAGGTGATCTCCCCCAGCGGCTTCATGTAGATGTTGAACAACATGGGAGACAGTATTGATCCCTGTGGAACCCCACAAGACAAATTATTATTATTATTATTATTATTATTATTATTATTACTACTACTACTACTACTAGCTGTCCCCTGCCATGCGTTGCTGTGGCCCAGTCTGTGTATATGTTTTGTGTGTGTATATATGTGTTTATGTGTGTGTATATATTTGTGTATGTGTATATATGTGTGTTTGCATAGATAGATAGATAGATAGATAGATAGATAGATAGATAGATAGATAGACTAGCTGTCCCCTGCCACGCGTTGCTGTGGCCCAGTCTGTTGATCTGGAAAATAAAGTAATGAGAAAGTGTTGGTTTCTAATATATGTACTCAGCATGCTCTTTGATTGTAGGTGAACTATAAATCCCAGTAACTACAACTCTCAAATGTCAAGGTCTATTTTCCCCAAACTCCATCTGTGTTCATATTTGGGTGTATTGAGTGCTTGTGCCAAGTTTGGTCCAGATCTATCATTGTTTGAGTCCACAGTGCTCTCTGGATGTAGGTGAACTACAACTCCCAAACTCAAGGTCAATGCCCACCAAACCCTTCCAGTATTTTCTGTTGGTCATGGGAGTTCTGTGTGCCAAGTTTGGTTCAATTCCATCGTTGGTGAAGTTCAGAATGCTCTTTGATTCTAGGTGAACTATAAATCCCAGCAACTACAACTCCCAAATGACAAAATCATACATTTTTGTGATGGTCACTCCTTATGTTATGAGACGTATTGTTGCCAAATGTGGTGTGATTTCGTTCATTGCTTTTTTTTTGTTTTTAAGGTACTCATTATGCACAGAGCATTTATATATATATTTGGCACAGATATCCGATACACCCAAATTTGAATACTGGTGGAGTTCAAGGGAATTGGTTTTGTCATTTGGGAGTTCTAGTTGCTGGGATTTATAGTTCACCTATAATCAAAGAGCATTCTGAACTCCACCAATGATGGAATTGAACCAAACTTGGCACACAGAACTCCCATGACCAACCGAAAATACTGGAAGGGTTTGGTGGGCATTAACCTTGAATTTGGGAGTTGTAGTTCATCTACATTCATAGAGCTCTGGGGATTCAAACAATGATGGATCTGGACCATACTTGGTACGAATACTCAATATGCTCAACAATTCTTTATTTATTAATTATTTGCGACATTTATATCCCGCCCTTCTCATCTCCAGTTCTAAGCTGAAGAGCCAGCGCTGTCCATAGTCACCTCCAAGGTCATGTGGCCAGCATGACTGCATGGAGTGCCATTATAGCCGGTAGTGTTGCCCAAACAATTATGGTTTTTTTCAAAGGGGTTCCCAGACTAAACTACCTGATGCGCACAACATGTGCATGTTTACATCAAATTCTCATTATCTCTCAATAATCACAGTATTTGCTCCTCCCCTGAATTCAGAACTGCCTTAGAAACTGTGGATCGCCTGACGGAGTCTCTGGATTTCACCGATTACGCCTCCCGCATCATCCATCCTCTGGTTCGGACTCTGGATCAGAGCCCTGAACTCCGGCTGACTGCCATGGACACGCTCTCCTCTCTGGTCTTCCAGCTTGGGAAGAAGGTAAATAATATCGTGTCAGCTTTTCCAGTTGTTTCTCTTCAATCTTGCTGTCACCTGGGATTGCAATATCGACAATCGACTATTATTATTATTATTATTATTATTGCTTCCTTTCTCCCATACAAACAGTATCAGATTTTCATACCGATGGTGAACAAAGTCCTGGTGCGCCACCGGATCAACCACCAGCGCTACGACGTCCTCATCTGCCGGATTGTGAAGGTGAGCAAACTGAGGGAAATTGATGCAGAAGGCCAAGGGGTGGGTGTGAAGCTCTAAAGTCTTACCATGCGA
Organism: Anolis sagrei ordinatus; assembly: GCF_025583915.1. Taxonomy (NCBI): domain Eukaryota; kingdom Metazoa; phylum Chordata; class Lepidosauria; order Squamata; family Anolidae; genus Anolis; species Anolis sagrei. The sequence continues at coordinate 13,151,947 of NW_026844811.1, read as the reverse complement.
GTGGGCTTACTAACGAAAGACCCTCCTCATAAATGTACAGCAGTCAACTTATTAGTAGGAGAGTGACCCAGCACAAGTAGCCCAAAGTAAAGTATACTTCCTTTGCTTCAATGCTGGGCTTCTTTCTCATGCAGATGAAAGCTTCACTCTCACAGATCCTCTTCTCACACTGAACATACACAGCAGCTTTATACGCACAGCAGCTTTCACACTGAAGCTTCAGACATGATGGCCTTCAACCTGTGGCTTCTCTCACCAAAGCTTCTCACACCAAACCCACTCATACGAGGCCTACCTCACACTGAAGCCTTTCTCCACTGAAGCCTTCTCACACTGAGGGCTCTCTCAGACTCAGGCCTTTTCCCCACTGAGGTGGAGTAACACTGAGGACTTCTCATACTGAGCTCTACTAACACACTGAGACCCTTCTCCCACAGAGATCTCATAGACTGAGTCGAACTAAAACTGAGGCCTTTCTCCCACTGAGGTTTACCTCAGATTGAGGGCTATTAAGCTAGACACACCTGCTTATATTACGTCAACTTTTGCAGAGTCAGTGCATCCATTTAACCCTTTCACTGCTTGACTCACATTTTTGTAATTAAAAATACCTAGTTATTTTTTTTTCTGACAAAACCCAGCTTGTGGTTAAGAGCAACTCCTCCTCTGCTTTAGGGCTACACTCTGGCAGATGAAGAAGAGGACCCCCTCATCTACCAGCACCGAGTTCAGAGGAGCAACCAAGGAGAGGCCCTCACCAGCGCCCCAGTGGAAACTGGCCCCATGAAGAAGCTGCATGTCAGCACCATCAACTTGCAGAAGGTAAGACAGAATCTCCATCATGGTCAATGTGAATCGCACATATGGTCAGAAGAACCATTATGTGCGAATTCACAGGTGACCACAAAGGAGAAACATGGTTACAGGTAAGCAACCTATACTTATCCTCCCTAGAGTGTAAACTCCAGGATCACATAAGATTTTGTTGTGGCAGCTAAAGTGGAGTATTATTATTATTGTTGTTGTCCTTGCATAAGATGTTGTCATGGCATCTAATGCGTGATATTATTATTATTGACTTTGCATCAACAACAGCTAATGCAGAATATTATCATTGTTGACGTTGCATAGGATATTGTGATAGCTAATGTAGGATGTTATTATTGTTATTGTTGCATAGGATATTGTTATGACAGCTAAAGTGGAATATTATTACTGCTGTCATTGCATAGGATATTATTGTCAGCTAAAGTGGGATATTATTATTGTCATTGCATAGGATATTGTTGTGGCAGCTCAAGCGGGATATTATTGTTGTCGTTGCATAGGATATTGTCATGGTAGCTAAAGCGGGATATTATTATCGTTATTGTTGCACAGGGTATTGTTGTGGCAGCTAAAGTGGGATATTACTGTTGTCGTTGCATAGGATGTTATCATGGCAGCTAATGCGGGATATTATTGTCATTGCATAGGATATTGTCGTGGCAGCTAAAGCAGGATATTATTATTGTCATTGCATAGGATATTGTCGTGACAGCTAAAGCGGGATATTATTGTTGTTGTCATTGCATAGGATGTTGTAATGGTAGCTAAAGCGGGATATTATTGTTGTTGTCATTGCATAGGATGTTGTCATGGCAGCTAAAGCGGGATATTATTGTTGTTGTCATTGCATAGGATGTTATCATGGCAGCTAATGCGGGATATTATTGTCATTGCATAGGATATTGTCGTGGCAGCTAAAGCAGGATATTATTATTGTCATTGCATAGGATATTGTCGTGACAGCTAAAGCGGGATATTATTGTTGTTGTCATTGCATAGGATGTTGTCATGGTAGCTAAAGCGGGATATTATTGTTGTTGTCATTGCATAGGATGTTGTCATGGCAGCTAAAGCGGGATATTATTGTTGTTGTCATTGCATAGGATGTTATCATGGCAGCTAATGCGGGATATTATTGTCATTGCATAGGATATTGTCGTGGCAGCTAAAGCAGGATATTATTATTGTCATTGCATAGGATATTGTCGTGACAGCTAAAGCGGGATATTATTGTTGTTGTCATTGCATAGGATGTTGTCATGGTAGCTAAAGCGGGATATTATTGTTGTTGTCATTGCATAGGATGTTGTCATGGTAGCTAAAGCGGGATATTATTGTTGTTGTCATTGCATAGGATGTTGTCATGGCAGCTAAAGCGGGATATTATTGTTGTTGTCATTGCATAGGATGTTATCATGGCAGCTAATGCGGGATATTATTGTCATTGCATAGGATATTGTCGTGGCAGCTAAAGCAGGATATTATTATTGTCATTGCATAGGATATTGTCGTGACAGCTAAAGCGGGATATTATTGTTGTTGTCATTGCATAGGATGTTGTCATGGTAGCTAAAGCGGGATATTATTGTTGTTGTCATTGCATAGGATGTTGTCATGGTAGCTAAAGCGGGATATTATTGTTGTTGTCATTGCATAGGATGTTGTCATGGCAGCTAATGCGGGATATTATTGTTGTTGTCATTGCATAGGATGTTGTCATGGTAGCTAAAGCGGGATATTATTGTCATTGCATAGGATATTGTCGTGGCAGCTAAAGCAGGATATTATTATTGTTGTCATTGCATAGGATATTGTTGTGGCAGCTAAAGCTGGATATTATTATTGTTGTCATTGCATAGGATATTGTTGTGGCAGCTAAAGCTGGATATTATTATTGTTGTTGCATAGGATATTGTTGTGACAACTAAAGTGGGATATTATTATTATTATTATTATTATTATTATTATTATTGCATAGGATATTGTCATGGCAGCTAAAGCGGGATATTATTATTGTTATCGTGGCAGCTAAAATAGGATATTGCTGTTATTATTAATAAAGTGGAATAATAGCATGGCGGGGAATTAGACTAGATCTTGGGTGACACTTTAAGTGCATCTCACAACAACTTTAGATGCCTTTAGTTAGATTTTTTGGTAATGTCTGATAGTTGGGGAAGGGAGGAGTGGGGGCAAGCATTGTCAAAGGGAATGGGGCAAGGTATGAATGCCTCTGTTGTGCTGCAGGCCTGGGGAGCGGCCCGGAGAGTGTCCAAAGACGACTGGCTGGAGTGGCTGCGGCGGCTGAGCCTGGAGCTGCTGAAGGACTCCTCGTCCCCGTCTCTGCGCTCGTGCTGGGCCTTGGCCCAGGCCTACAACCCCATGGCCAGGTAACGGCATTTCCTGCCTCTCCTCCTTCCCCATCTGGGAGCCAGAAACCATAAAAAGGTGGACACGGAGGGGGCAGAGGCGCTCGCAAATAAAAGCGTCTGGGAATCCGATCCCAAGGCCAACTTCCCCTTGGATGGCAGCTCCCTGAGATGTCTTTCTTCTAGCCGAGACAGGAAAAATTAGAAAAACAAAAGCCTTTTTAATATGCCTGATGCTATTTCCAGCAAAGGAAAAACAGGGCTGGAAAGGTACAATGAAAGTGTTGGCGTGTGTCTCCAATATTGTCTCCTCCATAATAATTGTTTTGCTCCTGAATGAGCAGAGCTGGACCTTTTTTGTGCTTTCCCCAAAGCATTATGCACCTGCTGGGATCTTTTTTCTGGGGTGTCAACAATCCTTTCCCTATGTTCTACATCAGCATTGGAAGAAGCTGAGTGTATTTCTAGGTGTTCAGCCGTCAATCGGCAAAGTTTCTTCATTTCTTGTGCTGTTTCTATATACCATATTTACCAGAGTATAAGCCAGCTAATGTAAATACACGGAGTAAAATAATGTCATCATAATAATAAATAGAGTCAAATAATAAATGTAATAAAATTATTAATAATAGAGTAAAATAATGTAAATATAATAATAATATTCAATAGAGTAACATAATAAATGTAATAAAATAATAATACTGTCATGGCATTATTACATATAAATGTAATAATACTAAATAGAGTCAAATAATGTGAATGTAATAATAATATTAAATAAAGTATAATAATAAATGTGATAATAACAATAATAATAATAATGGAGTAAAATAATAAATATGGTAAAAGTAATAATCGAGTAAAATAATGTAAATGTAATAATAATAACATTAAATACAATAAAATAAATTTAATAAAAATAATAATACAGTAAAATAATGTAAATGTAATAATAATAATATTAAATAGAGTAAAATAAATTTAATAAAAATAATAATACAGTAAAATAATGTAAATGTAATAATAATAAATAGAGTAAAATAATAAATGTAATAAAAAGAATAATAACAGAATAAAATAACAAATAGCTGACTTGAGTATAAGCCGAGGGGGGCTTTTTCAACCTAAAAAAGGGCTCATTTATACCGTTTATACACGAGTATATACGGTATGAATGAGCCTGCTAGAACTCCAAGTTTATAGAATCTTCTATATTGTTTAGGCAGATCATCAAAATGCAGGGTTAAAAATGGTGTTGAATCTACCTCTGGAGCAGTTGTTTTGTATCAAGTTTGTAGACATTGGGATAATTTTGGAGCCCGACTTCCTCTACTATCCACCATTATGTAGAGATGATGGCTCCTTTCTCTTTCTTCGTTCCCCTGATTGTTTAGCAAGGCCAGAACTTTTTTTAAAAGTACATTCAGAGCTGGTGTTTTGAGCAGAAGCAAAACGGGGACAGTTACACAATTAAGGACGCAACGGTTACATAATTAAGTCCTTAGCTGCCTGTGTGTGGCAGGGGTGACCCGCCAAGGAGCAGAAAATGTTTCCAAAATCCTCCTCTCTCTCTAATCTCTAAACCATCTTGTGGTGCAGAAAAACTTAAGGGCGGCCTTTGGTGTTCCAACATTCCTTCGATTTAGCCTTCAAATCCAGACGATTAGCCCTCCGAAAGCGAGTGACGAACGTGCCCATGTCGCCTGGGCTTCATCCAGCATTTTTTGCACTGAGTTCCAAAGTCGGTGGAATGGAGGGTAATAAGTAACACCAAGCTCTATTCGAGGCAAGGGGCATCTAGTACTTTTTTTTTGTTTGCAGGGGCGAAAGATCCATTTTCTTTCAGCCCATTATGGGGGATGGCTTCATTTGTAGGCCCAAAGCTTCCGCGTCTACAGGTGCAGGCTTTGGGCCTACACACCAGGGCCTGGCAAGGCCTGCAGCCAAGTGCCGAGTAAGGAGCCTTGTTACAACATTTACTTCCTCTAGATAGTCAGGGCCGTAGCCAGAAAAAATTTGGAGGGGTTGAAAATTTGGGGGGGGGGGGGGGGGGACGTTGAAGCAAAGAGCACAGCAGGGGGCAGAGCAGCCTTCAATAGCCTGCAGCTCCGCCCCTGTCAACCACCTCCACCAAATCTGGCCTCCTTAATGAGAGCATTCAACACTCCCCCCCCCAACTTGGTTGTTTCGCTACATCGGCTATTGCTGCAAGTAATGACAGTGTGAATAAATTGTCAATATTTGCTTGAGATAGTGCTTGCAGTTCTGGAGGGACTCTTAATTTTTTGCATGTCATAGATTTAGCATGGGGATTTGGTTAACCAGTTAAAATTCATGAGTAAACCAGTTTTGTTTTTAACCTGAAAATTTTCAGGGAGGGTTTGAACTCCTCCCAACCCCCCCCCCCCCGCCCCCGGCTACAGGCCTGTAGATAGTCAAGTTCGACTTTCTTCTTACTCTCCTTTCTCCCACTGTGAGGCCTTCTCGCAGACTGAGACATTTCTCCAACTGAGGTTTACCTCAGACTGAGGGCTACTAAGCTACAGGCACACCTGCTTATATTCAACTAGAGCTTTTGCTGAGTCTTTCATCCATTTAACCCTTTCCATGCTTTACTCACATTTGTGTAATTAAAAATACCTAGTTAATTTTTAACATTACTGACAAGTATAACATCTTAGCAGAAACTGAGACCTTTCCTCCACTGTGAGGCCTTCTCACAGACTGAGACCTTTCTCCCACTGAGATTTACCCCAGACTGAGGGCTACTAAGCTACAGGCACACCTGCTTATATTGAACTGCAGCCTTTACCGAGTCATTGCATTCATTTAACCCTTTCAGTGCTTGACTCATATTTTTGTAATTAAAAATACCTAGTTAATTTTTCAATATTTCTGACAAGTATAACATCTTGTCAGAAACTGAGATCTTTCTCCCACTGTGAGGCCTTCTCACAGACTGAGACCTTTCTCCCACTGAGGTTTACCTCAGACTGAAGGCTACTAAGCTACAGGCACACCTGCTTATATTGAACTGCAGCTTTTGCTGAGTCGTTGCATTCATTTAACCCTTTCAGTGCTTGACTCATATTCTTGTAATTAAAAATACTTAGTTAATGTTTAATATTTCTGAGAAGTCCTTCCATTGAATGTTTGCCATATGTGTTGGAAACTGCCCTGAGTCCCTTCGGGGAGATAGGATGGTCTACAAATAAATTATTATTATTATTATTATTATTATTATTATTATTATTATTATTATTATTCCCCTGGCAGAGATCTCTTCAATGCAGCCTTTGTTTCCTGCTGGTCCGAACTCAATGAAGACCAGCAGGATGAGCTGATCCGGAGTATCGAGTTGGCCCTGACCTCGCAGGACATTGCGGAGGTCACCCAGACGCTTTTGAACCTGGCGGAGTTTATGGAGCACAGCGACAAGGTAAAAGCCATTGCAGGGTCACTCTTTCTCTCATCCAAGAATTTTCCCAACTTTGTTGCATAGTGTTATTGGATGATACTCTTATCAATCTAGATCAGTGATTCCCAAAGTGGGCATTACCGCCCCTTGGTGGGCACTGCAGCGATCCGGTGGAGGGGGGTGTGTGGTAATGGCCATGGGTGCATTTGGGGGCAATGAATAACTGTAAGGGGGCGGTGAAAACATAAAAGAAAGAAGAGAAGATTTAGAAAAATTGATTTCCAGGGGGTAGGCCAAATAAGTTTGGGAACCACTGATCTATATAAATAAAAATGTAATGTCAGTTTGTGAGGGACGTCATATCTCCCAAACTAATTCATGGATTGCTACGAAATTTGGACACAACATAACATTCAAACTAGTGAGTGTTTTAAGTATTCTCCTCCGTTGCCGCAGGGACCGTTGCCATTGGGAGACGATAATGGCGTCGTCTTGCTTGGGGAACGAGCAGCCAAATGCCGTGCCTACGCCAAGGCCCTGCACTACAAAGAGCTGGAGTTCCAGAAGGGCCCGAACCCAGCCATCCTGGAGTCCCTCATCAGGTAGGATTCTTTGCGTATGGTAGTTGGAGGGAAGGCTTCGATTCAAATGTATGTTTCGTGCTTTTTGTCATCTTGCTGACCAGCCATAAGCTTAGCAATGAAGTGTTGGTGTGAGAGACTGGTATATTTTATCCACATGGGATATGACTGCATACGATGGGAGATTAGCAACCTTGTAGATCAGATTCTGTTGAATTGAGACTTTAGAACTGGAGCGGACTGATACAACAAAGTTCCATTTGTGAATGATTTGTTTGTGATATTTGAATTTTGTCTAGTTTCTCTGATAAGGTTGAATTTTGGCTTGTTTCTCTGGCAAGAGAAAGTTGAATTTTGGCTTGTTTCTCTGACAAGAGAAGGTTGAATTTTGGCTTGATTCTCTGACAAGAGAAGGTTGAATTTTGGCTTGTTTCTCTGACAAGAGAAGGTTGAATTTTAGCTTGTTTCTCTGACAAGAGAAGGTTGAATTTTGTCTTGTTTCTCTGGCAAGAGAAGGTTGAATTTTGTCTTATTTCTCTGGCAAGAGAAGGTTTAATTTTGTCTTATTTCTGTGAAAGAGAAGGTTGAATTTTAGCTTGTTTCTCTGATAAGAGAAGGTTGAATTTTGTCTTATTTCTCTGACAAGAGAAGGTTGAATTTTGTTTCTCTGACAAGAGAAGGTTGAATTTTAGCTTGTTTCTCTGATAAGAGAAGGTTGAATTTTAGCTTGTTTCTCTGACAAGAGAAGGTTGAATTTTGTCTTATTTCTCTGACAAGAGAAGGTTGAATTTTGTTTCTCTGACAAGAGAAGGTTGAATTTTAGCTTGTTTCTCTGATAAGAGAAGGTTGAATTTTAGCTTGTTTCTCTGACAAGAGAAGGTTGAATTTTGTCTTGTTTCTCTGACAAGAGAAGGTTGAATTTTAGCTTGTTTCTCTGAGAAGAAAAGGTTGAATTTTGTCTTGATTCTCTGACAAGAGAAGGTTGAATTTTGTCTTGTTTCTCTGACAAGAGAAGGTTGAATTTTGTCTTGTTTCTCTGACAAGAGAAGGTTGAATTTTGTCTTGTTTCTCTGACAAGAGAAGGTTGAATTTTAGCTTGTTTCTCTGATAAGAGAAGGTTGAATTTTAGCTTGTTTCTCTGACAAGAGAAGGTTGAATTTTGTCTTATTTCTCTGACAAGAGAAGGTTGAATTTTGTTTCTCTGACAAGAGAAGGTTGAATTTTAGCTTGTTTCTCTGATAAGAGAAGGTTGAATTTTAGCTTGTTTCTCTGACAAGAGAAGGTTGAATTTTGTCTTGTTTCTCTGACAAGAGAAGGTTGAATTTTGTCTTGTTTCTCTGACAAGAGAAGGTTGAATTTTAGCTTGTTTCTCTGATAAGAGAAGGTTGCATTTTGTCTTATTTCTCTGACAAGAGAAGGTTGCATTTTGTCTTATTTCTCTGACAAGAGAAGGCTGAATTTTGTCTTGTTTCTCTGACAAGAGAAGGTTGAATTTTGTCTTGTTTCTCTGACAAGAGAAGGTTGAATTTTAGCTTGTTTCTCTAATAAGAGAAGGTTGCATTTTGTCTTATTTCTCTGACAAGAGAAGGTTGAATTTTGTTTCTCTGACAAGAGAAGGTTGAATTTTAGCTTGTTTCTCTGATAAGAGAAGGTTGAATTTTAGCTTGTTTCTCTGACAAGAGAAGGTTGAATTTTGTCTTGTTTCTCTGACAAGAGAAGGTTGAATTTTAGCTTGTTTCTCTGAGAAGAAAAGGTTGAATTTTGTCTTGATTCTCTGACAAGAGAAGGTTGAATTTTGTCTTGTTTCTCTGACAAGAGAAGGTTGAATTTTGTCTTGTTTCTCTGACAAGAGAAGGTTGAATTTTGTCTTATTTCTCTGGCAAGAGAAGGTTGAATTTTGTCTTGTTTCTCTGGCAAGAGAAGGTTGAATTTTGTCTTGTTTCTCTGACAAGAGAAGGTTGAATTTTAGCTTGTTTCTCTGGCAAGAGAAGGTTGACTTTCAGCTTCTTTCTCTGGTAGGAGTTGAATTTTGGCTTGTTTCTCTGACAAGAGAAGGTTGAATTTCGGCTTATTTCTCTGACAAGGTTGTATTTTGGCTTGTTTCTCTGACAAGAGGAGGTTGAATTTTAGCTTGTTTCTCTGACAAGAGAATGCATCCACCATTTTGTTGTTGGTTTAGGGAAATGTATGCTTATTGCTATGTTGGAAAAAAGGAAGGGCAAAAGGATGGAAGGGAAGGAGAATTAGGGGAGGAAGCAGGTGAGAAAGAGAGAAGGAAGGAAGGAAAGATAGGATAGTGAGAGAGAGGATGGCCTGATAAAAGAACCTAAGGACTCTTATCCGGCCCTTGGGCCTGGGTTTGCGCATAACTTATTTAAGGTATAAATGGAATGTCGAAAACACATTTTAGGCTTTTAGTCTGTTCTCTGATCTTGAGAAGAGAAGGCATTGCATCTCTTTAAGAATCTCTTTTCCTGTTTATGTGAAGCAGAAAGCTCAACCTTGGCGCAAAGAAGAGCTCCTTGTAGTATGTCACACAAATGACCTGCCAAAGTGTGACGTGATGTTTTACATAAAGATCCTTTGAATCCACTGGCTCATGGCTTTTTCTAACACAGAGATAAATATTGTAAGAAGCTAGGCCATTGTCGACTTATTTGAACACTTATATCACGGTGGTTTGGGGAATTAATCGCTATTGCGGTGTCAATTGGCCTGACCGGAGCTGCAGAAATGCTCCAGCACAAGCTAAGCGCATAAAAACTCCATGCATTGACCCTCCCTGCGTCTTAAAATACCATCATCTGGTATTTAAACGCCTGGGGCCAAGGACAATAGGAGCGGTGCCGCTCTCTGCCAGGAATTCTGCAGACTTTTCCTCTCCTCCTGGCTCTAGGCCTGGCCCTGTTGTATGAGCTGCTTGGAAAAGTTACCCTTTTTAACAAGACCACTTGTGTGACTGTGGAGCAGAACAGACAACTCTGCATCTGTATGCTTGTCCACTGTGCCCTGCCTCATGTACAGAGGAAGAATTGTGGGAGGCCACAGACAATGTCGTTGCTGTTGCCCGTTTTTGGTCAAAAGATATTTAGCCGCTTGCACACCTTCTATTTTTATTAGTTTTATACTAATTTATGCAATGCTTTTGATACGAAATAAAATAAAACTTGGGGATTCTGGAAGTTGGAGTCCAAAAAAGTTCGCTCCATTTTCTCTCCCTTGTTGTGTTGCTAAGCTGTTGTGTTGTTGTGTTGCTAAGCATTGAAACACTAGGTTGCTGTAAGCTTTTTGGGCTGAGGCTGAGGCAGAAGCGAGGAGAGTTGTTCCAGGAAGGGGCAACTAATAACCTCTAAACAAAGGATTCCCCCAGGCAGTAAGAAGCCACGCCTTGAAAATTGCTTGGCCATTAAATGCTATTGTTTATTTATATTGGTTTTGTATCTTATGTTATTTTATTTTCTTATTTTCTGTTGTGATCTCGTGTTATATTGTTTTACTGTATTGCTGGGCATGGCCTCGTGTAAGCCACCCCGAGTCCCCTTGGGGAGGTCATCGCGGGGTAGAAATAAAGTATTATTATTATTATTATTATTATTATTATTAATCCAAGTGACCAATTGAAACATTCACACCTACCTCCAACAGCCCAAAAACTTACAGCAACCCAGTGATTCCGGCCATGAAACCCTTCGACAATGCATTGAAACACTTCCGATGGTCTTGTGGTGGTGGTACATGTATTCTTCCTCAATGTTGACCTGCTGAAAGTAAAATATCGTGTATTTATTGACACGGTGGTAAGCGGTGGTGACACTATATCGATCACTGAAGATCTCGATAGTGGATAAGGTTTCGCTAGGCCAGAATCACTGGGTTGTTGTGTGTTTTCCGGGCTGTCTGGCCATGTTCCAGAAGCATTCTCTCCTGATGTTTCAGCCACATCTATGGCAGGCATCCTCAGAGGTTGTGAGATCTGTTGGAAACTAGGCAAGTGGGGTTTATATATCTGTGGAATGATGTCCACGGTTGGAGAAAGAACTCCTGCCTATTGGAGATAGGTGTGAATGTTTCCATTGGCCACCTTGGTTGGCATTTAATGGCCTGGCAGTTTCAGGTGTGACATCATACTGCCTGGAGGAATCCTTTGTTGGGAGGTGTTAGCTACAGTGTTCCCTCACTTTTCATGAGTGTTAATATTCCAGGACCACCCATGAAAAGTGAAAATCCGTCAACTAGGGACGCTATATATCTGTATTGAGTTCCGAGGGTGAGGCGGAAGCGAGGACAGATTTTGTTGGAGTTCAGCCTGTGGTTGTGTTTCAGGATCAGGGTGTTTTGTATGTGGGGAATGATGTAAATGAGGTTCAAGATGGCAATGGTTTGGTCAGTGATATTGATGCAAAGAATGACACAGTCACCTGTTCAGTGTAGTTTCCCTTGAGAATATTCCTACAGAGTATAGGGATGATGGTTTACTCCCTGAATTTCTCCCAGAGAGTTCCCAGGATTTGGGGCCTGAAAACAGTTGCAGAATCTAATGAGCATATAGATAGGCGAGCAGAAATTAGTCAAAACAGACAGGCCGAGCAAGGCCTTCAGCGTGCTGCCAAGCTTCAAGAGAAAAAGATAAGGGCTGCTCAAGGAAAGCGAAACCAGTTTCTGAGTGCTTGGAAAGGCATATAACTTCCAAGCATGGAAAAAATAGTCAGACGAAGCTTCGTTTAGAAACCTGCTAAGTTCTTGTCCTCGTCTCATAGAAGCCTTGCTTGGAAGATTCATGCTTAAAGATTTCTTGTTCCCTGCTTTGGTTTTTTGTCTCTTGTGACTATCTGCTCATGCCTTGGATCAACGTTTCCTGGTTCTTTGAATTTAGTTAGAGACTTGTGGAATTTCTTTTTGGACATTGCTGAACTCTACCTTGAACCAATATTTTCCTGCTTATCTTTTTACCTAATTGGATTTACCTATTCCTTTAAAGTGTTTCTTTACTTTGCTGTTTTTACTTATCTTCAATAAAAAGATTGCTTTTCCTATTCAACGTGTGGTGTTTCAAAGTCAGAGGGTTATTCCTGTCCTGGAGTGCAACAGATTTAAAAGCACTGCACACTTTTTTCCTCCCGAAGGGGAGGGTGAAACCCCCTTCCACACTCCATTGTTGCCAGGAGGTGGGATTAGAATGCCACTCTGGGAAACGACAACCATTCATAAACTGGGAGGCAAAAACCTGCGAAATAGCGAGTCCGCAAAAAGCGAACCGCGAAGTAGAGCGGGAACACTGTATTTGCAAACGGAGCGTTCCTTGTCTAGAATTCTGACACCCAAAACACTCCAAAATGGTTGAGTTGTTGTGTGTTTTCTGGGCTGTATATGTGGAACAATTTTGTGAATTAATTCCTTGTATATAGTGCGACAGTCTTATATTGTTCAGCATTGGACTTTCCTTTCACCTCTCTGCAAGTCAGCAGCTGAACACCTTTTCTTTTCAGGACTTGTGTGTTTTCATCACCCCGTTAGTTAGTATTTTTAGGACAAAGAATGGAAGCCCGGTCTTAAAAACAAAAGAGTTTATTATAGAATGGGGTCGGGAGAACGGTTTCACAACACAAACGAGGCACAATTTGTACAGAGCGCTCTTTTAATTTACAGCATGCACACATCCCAAACAAAAGGCTTCCGTAACAAAGAAGACCCTCCTGGCGAAATATCCCACTTTTTGTCTAGTCAACATATATACAACTGGCATCTCCGGCGACAAGACAGCAACTTTAAATTAAGCTAACTCTCTCTTGCAATTTTTTAAAAAGTGAATAAAAATAGATATATTAACTATGGACCCACTCTGGCAACACAGTTAAGCGGGGAATTGGGCTGCGAGAGGAGTCCGCAGTGACTTCATCTAGACACAAAATGCATTGTGGTGTATAGCAGTCTTTGTCATGTGTTATTCTGGATGTCGTTTCACTTACACCAAACACTAGAGCTGATGTGGTCTATTCAATGCAATTTTCTGAATCAGCTGATGTGATCTATCCAGTGGAATTTTCTGAATCAGCTGATGTGGTCTATCCAGTGGAATTTTCCGAATCAGCTGATGTAGTCTATCCAATGCAATTTTCCGATTCAGCTGATGTGGTCTGTCCAATGCAATTTTCTGAATCAGCTGATGTGGTCTACCCAATGAAATTTTCTGAATCAGCTGATGTTGTCTATCTAATGCAATTTTCTGAATCAGCTGATGTTGTCTATCCAGTGCAATTTTCTGAATCAGCTGATGCTGTCTATCCAATAGAATTTTCTGAATCATCACCCCAAATAACCAAACTGAATCTGAAGTTGGCCCAAAGCTGACCCTTTTGGTACTAATGTTGGAGAGTGGTCCCTGGTCAAAGTGGTCCCTGGTTAAAAAAAGGTTGGAAACCCCTGGTATAGATGGTTTTGCTTGAGCGTTGAGAAAGGTGTGAGGCCTGTGTCATTAGTTATGTATGTGGGTGCCATACCTTGCGTCCATCCATCCTTTTTGCATCCGCCGTTGTGGTTTTGCTACTAAGTAAGAGTGCGTTTGCCTGCCCATCCCCTTCCGCCATCAGTCCCCTCACGAAGAGGTCTCCTCGTTGCCTCCTTACTCAACTTTGTTGGTGTCGCCCTGGGCTTTGAAGTCTGTGGGCCGGATCTTCATCTCGACCCTCTTCAGGGAGTAGGTTTTGCCGTACCAGCCGTACCAAGTGATGCCGTCTGTGCTCTTGTTGTGTTCGCCGTTGCGGTAGTAAACGCCGTTCAGGTTGGAGTCTGTACAGCAGTTGTACCAGTAGCCTCCTATCCACAAACAATGGGATAAAAAACATTCCTCTTAGACAGTGGTTCTCAACCTTCCTAATGCCGCGACCCCTTAATACTTTTCCTTATCTTGTGGTGACCCCCAAACATAACATTATTTTCATTGCTACTTCCATAACTGTCATTTTGCTATTGTTAGGAATCGTCATGTCAATATCCGATATGCAGGATGTATTTTCATTCACTGGACCAAATTTGGCACAAATACCCAATGTGCCCAAATTTGAATACTGCTGGGATTGGGGGGGGGGGGTTGATTTTGTCATTTGGGAGCATTAGGGTTTGGTGGGCATTGACCTTGAGTTTGGGAGTTGTAGTTTACCTACATCTAGAGAGCACAGTGGACTCAAACAATGATAGATCTGGACCAAACTTGGCATTAATACTCAATATGCCCAAATGTGAACAGTGGTAGAGTTTGGGGAAAACAGACCTTGACATTTGGGAGTTGTCGTTGCTGGGATTTATAGTTCACCTACAATCAAAGAGCATTCTGAATTTCACCAACGGTGGAATTAAACCAAGCTTGGTACAGAGAACTCGCATGACCAACAGAAAATACTGGAAGATTATGCTGGGCATTGATCTTGAGTTTGGGAGTTGTAGTTCACCTACATCCAGAGAGCACTGTGGACTCAAACAATGATGGATCTGGACCAAACTTGGCATTAATACTCAATATGCCCAAATGTGAACAGTGGTGGAGTTTGGGGAAAATAGACCTCGACATTTGGGATTTGTACTTGAAGGGATTTATAGTTCACCTACAATCAAAGAGCATTCTGAATACCACCAATGATAAAATTGGGCCAAACTTCCCACACAGAACCCCCATGTCTCGAATGGTGCCTCCCTCCAGCCTTACACGCTCTCCCTTGCCTGCACATATGCACCACGCTGCCATGTTCTGAGCACTCCTGCTCTCCCCTCCCTTCTTGGAGTCTCAGAAACAGCGCTCTCAAATATGTTTTCTGATGCTGTTTGATGACCCCTCTGAAATACTGACATGTAGATTGTAGGACTTCCATTGTGTAGCAAGAAATGTAAACAAGAGCTCAGCTAAAACTGGGGGGAAGAGATTCCCCCTCCCCAAGCGCTTACCCTTGCGTAATTGTGCGCAGTGATCCACACACTTGTCGTTGTCCTTGTCCTTGGTGCTGAAGGCTGTGTTGTTGTGGTACCGCATGGAGTCATGGGGCACATTGCCACTGAAATTGGCCAGGAACAGGCGGTAGCTGTTCAGCTCATTGCTCATCACAAACTGGCTGTACTGGGCGTAACGGGTGTTGCCATTCCAGTCCTGGGAAGATGACGATCAGATATCTTTGTTAATGATGCATCTCGTAAAATGCTCTCTAGGAATAGACATATACAGGCAATCCAACTTATAAACAACTCATAGCTAAGGATGCTATTGACTGCATAATGCAGCTTTCAGATCTGCTGCTCCGGGATACCTTCAGGCAGGTCTTCCTTCCAGGTTTGAATATGAATAATCTATATAAATAAAAATGTCATATTTGTTTGTGGGATTAACAGAACTCTGAAACCACTGGACGAATTGACACCAAGTTTGGACACAAGACACCTAACAACCCAATGTATGTCCTTCACTAAAAAAAATAAAATGATTTTGTCATTTGGAAGTTGTAGTTGCTGGGATTTATAGTTCACCAACAATCAAAGAGCATTCTGAACCCCACCAACAATGAACCAAACTTGGCGCACAGTTCTCCCATGACCAACAGAAAATACTGGAAGGGTTTGGTGGGCAGTGTCCTTTGGTTTTGGAGTTGTAGTTCACCTACTTCCAGAGAGCACTGTGGACTCAAACAATGATGGATCTGGACCAAACTCTATATGAATACTCAATATTCCAAAATTTGAACACTGATGGAGTTTGGGGAAAATAGAATCTTCACATTTGGGAGTTGTAGTTGCTGGGATTTGTAGTTCACCTCCAATCACAGAGCATTCTGAACCCCATCAATAATAGAATTGGGCCAAACCTCCCACACACAACCCCCATGACCACCAGAGTGGGCCACAGCAACGCGTGGCAGGGGACGGCTAGTCTATATAAATAAAAATGTAATGTTTGTTTGTGGGATTAACATAACTCAAAAGAAGAAAAGAGTGAAAGAGAAGGAAGGATGGAAAGAAAAAGCGAAGGAAGGAAGGAACGCGGTAGAGAAGGAAGAAAGAGAAAAAAGGAAGGAAAGGAAAGAGGTAGGGAAGGAAGGAAAGAAGAAAAGAGAAGGAAGGAAGGAAAGAACGAGGGAGGGAAGGAAGGAGGGAAAGTAGGAGAGTACAGCTAGTATATAATAATAATAATAATAATAATAATAATAATAATAATAATAATAATTATTTATATTCTGCCCTATCTCCCCAAGGGGACTCAGGGCGCATTACAGTACACATATACAGCAAATATTCAATGCCAGTATACAGTTAACAAAGGCAGACAGTACATAAACAAAGGCAAAGGCTTCCCATCTTTTTCCATCTCCGGCATCTGGAGGCTGTGCTCCATCTTCTATGCAGAGGAGCTTTGTTGTCATTAGATGCTCTCCCAACTGTCCCAACTGCATTGCCAGCATTTCAGTATGGGCACCTTATACTACCTCCCCACCTAAGCGGTACCTATTTACTTACTCACATTACTGTTTTTGAACTGCTAAGTGGGCTAACAGTTGGGAGCTCACCCCAACCTCAGTTGAACTGTCCACTGAGCAGCTGGCAGTTTAACCCACTGTGCTAAAGTCTGGCCCTATTATAGGTTTCAGCAAGCTTTGTGCTCCTTTAGAGAGACTGTCATTATTTATAACAGCAGCTAGGTATCTGATCATGATGAAATTCAGGAAAATTGGGCCGGGCTGTAGCACAGCTGGTGAATCACTAGAAGCAATAAATCATTGCCGACCTGAAGGGTTTGAGCTCCTGACTGTTAATAGCTCAGCTTACTGTTCACCTAAGCCAGTGGTTCTCAACCTGAAGTCCCCAGATGTTTTTGGCCTAAAACTCCCAGAAATCCCAGCCAGTATACCAGCTGTTAGGATTTCTGGGAGTTGAAGGCCAAAAGAACCACTGACCTAAGCAGTTTGAAGTCTGAGTCAGGTTTAAGCTCCACAACTGTTAATAGCCCAGCTTACTCTTCACCTAAGTAATTTGAAGCCTGAGTTGGGTTTGAGCTCCCGACTGTTAATAGCGAGCTTACTCTTCACCTAAGCAGTTCAAAGGCTGAGTTGGATTTGAGCTCCCGACTGTTAATAGCCCAGCTTACTCTTCACCTAAGCACTTCGAAAACAGCTGAGCTGTGAGTAGAGAAATTAGGGACCGCTTAAAGCAGGCAGGTTAATTTATGACACCATAAAAAATGTCAAAGGTAAATGTTATTCTCTTTTCAAAATGAAATAATTTCAATTAATGATGGAGCATGTAGTACCAGCTTCAGTAACTAGGTGGCAGATTCCCCTACTCAATGCATAGGTTTGTCCTACTGAAGCCTGCAAAGAGGCTTGAATTATCGACGCTCAAACCCTTACCTCCAGTTCCACTCTCAGCATGGTTGGGCGCATGGTGAGCCGGTGGATGTGCTCGTTTCCTAGCCAGAAGTCACCCTGGATGCTGCCAAAGCCTTGCTTGTACTGCTTCCAGTCTCGGCTGAAGGAGATCAGGCCCACTTTACGCCTCTGGATGATGGTCCATCCTCCGCCCTCCGTCTCCATGTCGCAGTAGACCTGATGGAGAAAGAGTGTGGATGCAAATGGTTCGGGAAAGCTGGAGCTATGGTGGTTTCTCTGCCTTCTGGTTGGCCACAGTTGTCAAGGGAAGTGCCTTTCTTAAGCGAGCTCTTACCTGTAGTTCTGGGGTCCCCAGGAATTCATCTGGAAGGAGTCTGTATACCCCTGAGGTTCTGTAATTCCTCTGGTAAAGGGATGAGCAGTCGTACACAGCATCTGCGTGAAGGCAGTTCAAGATGGGCTTCAGCATTTGTTGACACCAGTCTACCTCTTTCAAAAACATCAACATTAGGTGTCTTCCTCATCCAATTCCAATCAGCCACAAAAGATTTGATGGCTCCAGCATGAGGGTCTGAATCCCTTAAAACTAGTTCTAAAGCCAAGCTATTCACCCTTAAAGTAATGATCAACCATGTCTTTGAACTGCCAGGGACAATGACATGCCACTGCGCAAAATAACATATACTTAGCTTGCACATATCACATCCTAGCTAATACTGCTTAGGGCCCTTCCACACAGCCATATAACCCAGAATATCAAGGCAGGAAATCCCACAATATCTACTTTGAATTGGATTATCTGAGTTCTCACAGCCATATAATCCAGAATATCAAGTCAGATAATCCATGTTATATGATTTTCTGTGGGCAAGCAGATGGCAACTACTGGATGGCATATGTTCCGTATCAGAAACTAGAGGTGATGTGGTCTACCCAATGCAATTTTCTGAATCAGCACCCCAAATAACCAAACCAAATCTAAAGTTGACCAAAACTGATTCATAACCCTTTTGGAACTAATGTTGGAGAGTGGTCCTTGGTCAAGGTGGTCCCTGTTCTGGTCAAGGTGGTCCCTGATCAAGGTGGTCCCTGGTCAAAGTGGTCCCTGGTCAAGGTGGTCCTTGGTCAAGGTGGTCCCTGGTCAAAGTGGTTTGTGTTCAGCGTGGTCCTTGGTCAGGGTGGCCCCTGGTCAAGGTGGTCCCTGATCAAGTGGTCTCTGGTCAAAGTGGTCCGTATTCAAGTGGTCACTGATCAAAGTGGTCTTTGTTCAAGGTGGTCCTTGGTCAAAGTGGCCTGTGTTCAACGTGGTCCTTGGTCAAGGTGGTCCCTGGTCAAAGTGGTCTCTGGTCAAAGTGGTCTTTTTTCAAGATGGTCCTTGGTCAAGGTGGTCCCTTGTAAAGGTGGCCCCTGGTCAAAATGGTCCCTGGTCAAGGTGGTCCCAGGTCAACATAGTCCCTGGTCAAGGTAGTCCCTGGTTAAAGTGCTCCTTAGTCAAAGTGGTCCCTGGTCAAAGTGGTCCCTGGTCATAAAGAGGATGGGAACCACTACTTTAAAGATCTATGCTTCCTCCTCATTTTTCCTTATATTGCCTTTTCCAGATGAGCATGAAGTGGGCAAGAAGTTTTGGGACCATGCCTTTGGTAGCCAGGGGTCATGGGAGCTGTAGTGCAGCTTGGGAAAAGGACTTCTTTGCACCGTTTGCTTCTTTTCCTCAAATCCAAATGTCCTGATGTGATGGGACAGCTGGGCCTGGGGCCTGTGTGCAGTGAGGCATGTGAGCCAAATCGATGTGCTCAACATGTTTGGGCTGCGCACCGCCTACTTTCTGCATGTCTCTGTTTTGTAGGGGTGCATTCCCACTCCTGTCTCTTTGGGAAGCTCTTCTGCTTTCCTTCCCGTGCTAGGAATTCCACATCCAGCTGTTTGGAAGGGAGAAACTCTCCCAGTAGTAGATTTTCATCTATCCTGACAGCTTGCACAAAGTGAATGTATTCCACCTGGTAGGAAGGAAGGATTAGGTGCCAACCGGGACTTGTTTGCATCCGGGAGTTCCTTCTCTGTGTCATGCCATTTAATGCCTTCTTACAAGGAACATAAACCAAAGCAAACCATCTTGTTTACACTTGTCTTGGTTTGGAGTTGAAGTGCTCTGGCTTTGAACACTTTGTGGGCAGCCCTGTTTAGCCTTTTTATGAATCCCATCTCCTAGGAATGTGAAGAAGGACTTTTGCTCTAGAATTTCCTACAGACCCCTCCCGTGTGTCTTTCATATGGAGACTTGGTTTTTCCTATAGGCTTTTGAGAATTGAACTTGCTGTCTTGCTGTTAAATCTATATTTTATCTGTTTATGTTTGATGTAGCCGAGGTATGGGCAAACACGGGTCGACGGGCCGAATGCAGCCCCTTGGGCTTTTTCCCAGGCCCTCCTATCTCTCACCATACTATCCTTCCTTCTCTCTTTCCTTCCTTCTTCCCTCCCTTCCTTCCTTCTTTTCTCCTTTCTTCTTCCCTTCCTTTCCTTCCATCTTCCCTTCCTTCCCTTTCCCTTTCTCCTTCCTTCCTTCCTCCTTCTTCCTTCCTTCCTTCCTTCCTTCCTCCTTCCTTCCTTCTCCTTCCTTTGTCGTTGCTTCCTTCTCTTTCCTCCCTCCCTCCATTCCTTCCCATGCTTTCATTCTTCCTTCCTTATATCTTTCTTCCCTTCCTTCTTTCCTTCCTTTCTTCCCTTCCCCCCCTCCTTTTCTTCCTTCCTTCCTTCTTCCTTTCCTCCCTTTCCTCCTCCCTTTCTTCCTTACCTCCCTCTTCTCCCTCCTTCTTCCTTCCCACCCTTCCTTCCTTTTCCCTCTCCTTCCTCTTCCCTTTCTCCTTCCTCCTTCCTTCTTCTTCCTTCTTTCCTTCTTCCTTCTCTTCCCTTTCCTTCCTTCTTCCTCTCTCTCCCATTCCCTCCCACCCTCCTTCCTTCCTTCCTTCCTTCCTCCTTTCTTCCTTTCCTCTTCCTCCTCTTCCATCCATTCCATCCCTTCCCTTCCACCCTTTTTCCTTCCTCTTCTTTCCTTCCTCCTCCTCCCTTCCTTACCTCCCTCTTTCTCCCTTCATCCTTCCTTCCTTCCACCCTTTCATCTTCTCCTTCCCCTTCTCCTTCCCCCTCTACCTATTTATCCTTCCTTCCTTCCTTCCCTTCCCTCTTCCCCCCTCCATTCCCTTCCACCCTTTTGTTCTTCCTTCCTTCTATCTTTCTTTCCTTCTTCCCTTCCTTTCTTTCATCCTTCCCTTCCCCTCTTTCATCCTTACTTCCCTTTCATCCTTCCTTCTTTCCTTCCTCCTCCCTTCCTTCTCCCTTCCTTCCTTCCCTTTTTGCTTCCTTCTCTTTCCTCCCACCCTTTCATTCTTCCTTCCTATATCTTTCCTTCCATCCATCCATCCTTCCCTTCCACCTTTTTGTCCTTCCTTCCCTTTTGTTTGTCCTTCCTTCTTTCTTTCCTTCCTCCTTCCCTCCCTCCTTCTTATTATTTTGATTACATTTATTATTTTGCTCTCTTTATTATTATTGGAAGGATGCGTGAGCACATTGACATTGAAGAAGGTTAGAATAATAGTCTGATCAGAATTGAACAGTCTTATCTTAAATTACATATAAATATTCAAAAACATTGAACTTTGTGATGCCTCAATTCATGTCATTATATTGGTATCTATTTTTATTTTGCATTATACTCGAGTCAATACATTTTCCAAGCTTTCAGTGGTAAAATCAGGTGCCTCGTCTTGTATTCGGGTCGGCTTATACCCGAGTATATACGGTATCTCCAAAGCAGAAGGAGGGAAGAGCCGGGACTTACCTGCGGACGTTTGGGTGACAGTCTGTGCCGCCTGGAGCTGGACGATGCCCAGCTGGTTGTTCATCTCGGAGTACTTCCCTTCCACGTCATTGAGGCGCAGGTCCATGCGCTTGAGGCTGCCTTCCAGCTCGATGACCTGCACGAGGGCACTGCCCAGCTCGGCATCCTGCTTCTTGCTCATCTCCTCGATCCATGCCGAGAGGTTGGCCACCTGGACCTTCATCTCCTTCAGCTCCTCGCAACAGGCGGCGGCTTTGGGGTTCCCGTTGACCACCTTCCTCTTGGGGGGTTTCTGCAGCCAGGCTGGGGAGATGGCCAAACAGACGGTCAAGGCGCAGAACCATGCGAGTTGGAGACTCGAGGCACTTGGCATCTTCGTTTGGGCACTTCCTGTCTCTTCTCCTTGATTGTTAGACTCAAGTTTCTGCAAGGAGAGCGGATGCCGAATCTGAGCAAAGTGGACCTTCACGTGAACTTCTTTCTGCAGCTCTCGGTGTGTGTCTTGTGTTTAAGATCCCCAGCATCTTAAATACCCCTTGGGTACCTCCACCCCTTTTGCAACCGTCCCCGAAGCCACTCCCAGCTCATCTATTCCTAGCAGGTGAAACCAAAGACGCTGGAAGGGTCGTGTGTTATTCTTTCTTTACGAGTGTGTTGGAAGCCTTCCTTTCACTCCGTCACGCTCTCAGGTGGGGGACGGGAACGGGGAAGTGGTGGGAGTTGGTAGTAAACGCACCCGATTGGATTAAAGCCCCTTCGGTGACTCAGAAGAGTCAGGAAGTCCAAGGAGCCCTGTGGGTCTTGGGTTTATGTAACAGGTTGGATCCCATTCCCAAATGAGTGAGTTGCCCTTCTGGTATGTTTTCCTGGCTTATTTGGGCCCAAAAGGCCAATAGTTCAGCAACCCTGCTGGGAAGAATGGGAGCCCATACATACCAAGCCCATATGAAAAGTGTGTTTATGTATACAATATAATATATTGTATATACATATAATATTTATAATATTATAATGTAATGCAATATAATACTACCACTACTGGTAATACAATACTATAATTATATATTTTATATTACATGTAATATTACTAACAATAGTGCAATATAGTAATGTAATATAATATATTGTATATATATATATTATATTTATAATATAATATAATACAATATAATACCAATAATAATATTATGATTATATGTTTTATATTACATGTAATATTACTACTAATATTACAATATAATGGTATAGTACAATATGGTAATATAATATTGTATATACATATAATATTTATAATATTATAATGTAATATAATATAATACTACCACTACTAATAATACAATATTATAATTATATATTTTATATGACATGTAATATTACTAACCATAGTGCAATATAGTAATATAATATATTATATTGTATATACATGTAATATTTATAATATTATAATGTAATACATATAATATTACAATATCAGCCCTGAGTCGCCCTCAGGCTGAGAAGGGCGGTATAGAAATATAGTAAATAAATAAATATAATGGTATAGTACAATATAGTAATATTTTATACTGTATTGTATATACATATATTTTCATATTATAATCTAATACAATATAATACTACCACTACTAATAATACATTATTATAATTATATATTTTATATTACATGTAATATTACTAATAATATTACAATATAATGGTATAGTACAATATAGTAATATATTATAATGTATATAGATATCATATTTATAATATTATAATGCAATACAATATACTAATAATAATAATAATGCAATATTATTATATATTTTATATTACATGTAATATTACTAATGATATTGCAATATAATGGTATAGTACAACATAGTAATATATTATAATATATTGTATATACATGTAATATTTATAATTTTGTAATACAATATAATGCTACTACTAATAATAATACAATATTATATTTATATATTTTATATTATGTCTGATATTACTAATAATATTACAATATAATGGTATAGTACAATATAGTAATATATAATACTGATATTGTGCTATGCTAATAATATAATATATTGTATGTATATATATCTTGTAAGTCGCTCTGAGTCCTCTTCGGGGTGAGAAGGACGGCATAAAATTGTTGTAAATCAATCAATAAATACAGCTCAAGTACATAGGCCAAATAACCCAGGATCAAGAAACTGTTAGATAGAATTAGCCCCAGCTATAGGAATTATGAAATTACTAAATTCACATAATTGTGTTTCCAATAGTTGGGAACCCCTGCTGGTGCAATGGGTTAAACCGCTGCACTGCAGAACTTGCTGACTGAAAGGTCAGCGGTTTGAATATGGGGAGCGGGACGAGCTCCCGCTGTTAGCCCCAGTTCCTGCCAACATAGCAGTTTGAAACAGTCACGGCCAGCTACCACTTTCCAACAAAGGATTCCCCCAAGCAGGAAGCAGCCAGAATTTGAAACAGCAAGACCATTCAATACTAATCCACTTGCCTAGTTTCCAACAGACCTCACAACCTCTGAGGATACCTGCCAGAGATGTGGGCGAAACATCAGGAGAGAATGCTTCTGAAACATGGCCAGATAGCTTGGAAAAATCACAGCAACCCAGTGACTCTGGTCATGAAACACTTGGACAACACACTTGTGCTTTGTTTTGTGAGAAGGACTTTGTGTAGGATCAACTGTTTTGGAAGAAATCCGTGGGGAGCCACCCTCCTCTACTTCGCCCCCAACCCTTGACCTCTTTCATTGTCTCCATAATCCCCGTCTGAGTCTCCTCCCAGCCGCAGTTACTCTCGTTCCCAGGGGCAAATTCTTCTTTGGGCCTCTTGTGATGAGAAACATATTTGTCAGATTGGAAGCCAAGGAGAGGCGGGAGATAGATCTATGTGTTGGCTGCTCCTTTCTCTCGTAGTCCCTGTTTCTCCTGGTATCTTCTGATCCTTTCTCTCACATACGCTAGGACCAATTCCGCTATGTACTAACATTTTTGTTCCTGGGTTATAAATGTCATTTCCTAATTGCTTCTATCATAAAAACATGGAAAATATTTATTAAACTGCACATTTTGTTCTAGTCTTTCAATTCAACCTAGTTTGTGGCTATTGTAGGTCAGTCACAGGAGCCAGAAACAACATCATTAGATAAGGGTTCGAGTGAAGAAGAATTAAGTGAAATGGAAAACTTTCATGCGAAAGCACCTGATGTTACAATATCTTTGTTTACAGATGACAGCAGAGAATCAGCTCTGTAAATCCGAGAGACTTTGTGGGAATGAGACACAGAAAATTCATGGGAAAAGACACGATTTCATGGCTGTTTATTAACAGCCAGTTCCAGCAACTTTGGCTTTCGTGTTAGAAGCCAGGCCTCGGTGAAGTATCTTGGAAGTTTTCTGTATTCTTTGAGTTGTCGAAGGCTTTCACAACTGGAATTATTGGATTGTTGTGAGTTTTCTTGGCTGTCTGGCCATGTTCCTCCCAACAAAGGATTCCTCCAGGCAGTAAGACGTCACAGCTGAAACTGCCAGGCCATTAAATGCCAATCAAGGTGGCCAATGGAGACATTCACGCCTACCTCAAACAAACAAGAGTTCTTTCTCCCACCCTGGACATAATTCCACAGATATAGCAATCACACTTGTCCTAGTTTCCAACACACCTCACAACCTCTGAGGATGCTTGCCACAGATGCAGGTGAAACGTCAGGAGAGAATGCTTCTAGAACATGGCCATACAGCCCAAAAAACCTACAACAACCCACTTCTGAATTTGCACAGACTATGTTATCATTAGCATATTGGAGTTCTATAATAGATATTGTAGTTCTTCTTCTGAATGCACAGAGACTGTGGTATCATCAGCGTATTGGAATTCTATAACAGATGTTGTTGTGACAGTCTCCTGAGGTTAAATAGCCTGATAAATGATTTCCACTCCGGTGAGAAGCTTCCTATCAACGAGATGAAGTATCATAAGGATGAAGATGGAAAATAAGGTTGGGGCGATAACACCTGATTCCACCTTCCTTGTCGTCCGGATAGTGATCTTGCTTTGAGCCATGCCATTTGAATGGGGCTATTGGATAATAACCCTGTTCTGAACCTGTATTTTCCTGGGACGTGTTCCACCAGCCCTGATCCCTTTGTCTGCACAGCCGGTGGTGTCAATATAGTCGAAAATGTTATGTAAAGGAAATAATCTGGAGAGGAGCGGTGTTTTTCCTATTTATAAGAGGATCTTTGCGCTTAATGAAAACCAAGACAGAGTTTATGTTGACGATGGGAAGATGGTGAAGTCGCCAGGCAGCTTAATCTTTTACTCCGCTTTGAATGGCTGAAAAGAAAACAATGTGGTTTTGGGCTTGGAAAGAGAGAGCTGCAACTCCAAACAGTGTTTAAAAGATGGCCAGGCCTTCTATTATGTGTTAATGAGAGGCCGTCCACATCTGTGGTCTTAGGGCAGCGTTTCTCAACCTTCCCAATGCCGCAACCCCTCAATACAGTTCCTCATGTTGTGGTGACCCCCAACCATAACATTATTTGCATTGCTACTTCACAACTGCCATGTAAATATCCAATATGCAGGATGTATTTTCATTCACTGGACCTAATTTGGCACAAATTGACACCCAAATTTGAATACTGGTGGGGTTGGGGGGATTGATTTTGTCATTTGGGAGTTGTAGTTGCTGGGATGTATAGTTCACCTACAACCAAAGAGCATTCTGAGTTCCACTAATGATGGAATTGAGCCAAACTTAGTACACAAAACTTCCACAACCAAAAGAAAATACTGGAAGGGTTTGGTGGGCATTGACCTTGAGTTTCGGAGTTGTAATTCACCTACATCCAGAGAGCACTGTGGACTCAAACAATGATGGGTCTGGACCAAACTTGGCACGGATACTCAATATACCCATATGTGGAGTTAGAAGAAAATAGACCTTGACATTCAGGAGTTGTAGTTTCTGGGATGTATAGTTCACCTTCAATCTAAGAGCATTCTGAACTCCACCAACAATTGAATTGAACCAAACTTGACACACAAAGCTCCCATGACCAACAGAAAATACTGGAAGGGTTTGGTGGGCATTGACCTTGAGTTTGGGAGTTGTAGTTCACCTACGTCCAGAGAGCACTGTGGACTCCAATAATGATGGATGTGGACCAATCTTGGCACCAATACTCAATATACTCAGATGTGAAGTTTGGAAAAAATAGATCTTGACATTTGGGATTTGTAGGTCCTTGGATTTATAGTTCTCCTACAATCAAAGCGCATTTTGACAGTGGTAGAGTTGGCCCAAGCTTCCCACACAAAACTCCAATGCCTTGAAGGGATTTGCTGTCCCGAGCCTCCCTCCAGCCTCACACGCTCTCCCTCGCCTGGACTTCTGCATCACACTGCCATACACTGATCACGCCTGCTCTCCCCTCCGATTGGGTCAGGCCCATTTGGGGAAAGTAGACCTTGACATTTGGGAGTTGTAGTTGCTGGGATTTATAGTTCACCTACAATCAAAGTGCATTTTGACAGTGGTAGAATTGGGCCAAGCTTCCCACACAGAACCCCCATGCCTTGAAGAGATTTTCTGGCTCGAGCCTCTCTCCAGCCTCACATGCTCTTCCTCGTCCACACGCCTGCTCTCCCCTCCCCGCTTGGAGTCTCAGAAACAGCCCTCCCCTTAGCTGAGAGGCTGGCCAATCACAGCGGAGGAGGACTTTTGGTGGGAAGATTTGCCRTCTGTTTCCAAAATGGAAGAGAAGGACAAGCRGAGAGATCCTCAGCCTTCTCTGCCAAAGKGGTTCCTAAGACCACCAGAAATATATGATTTCCGATGGTGTTTGGTGACCCTTCTGAAACSCCTTGTGACCCCTTCTTGTGGTCGCGACCCCCAGGTTGAGAAACACTGATCTAGTAGTTAGAGCAGGGCCTCTCACTGAAGGCAGAGATCTTCAGCCTTCTCTACCAAAGGGGTTCCTAAGACCATCAGAAATATATGGTTTCCTATGGTGTTTGATGACCCCTCTGAAACACCTAGCAACCCCCTTGTAGTCGCGACCCCCAGGTTGAGAAACACTGATCTAATAGTTAGAGCAGGGGCTCTCACTGAGGGCAGAGATCTTCAGCCTTCTCTACCAAAAGGGTTCCTAAGACCATCAGAAATATATGGTTTCCRATGGTGTTTGGCGACCCCTCTGAAACCCCTTGYAACCCCCTACATGGTCGCGACCCCCAGGTTGAAAAAATGCTGTGTTCCGGTCAAGAGAAAACATGRTGCAGACTATATTTTCAGAGAGGACCATTTTCAGTAGAGCCAGCCAAACAGGGGAGGAAAACATCCACCTGCTTCTTCCCAACCAAAATTATGGATTTCGGTAACAGTACTTGGATTGTAAGACCATTGGGTAGTTGTCCCTTATTGTCCCCTCGAGGGTGATTTGCGGGCGCCTGGTTGTTTTTCCCCCTCCTGCGCTTCCCTTTCATTTGGCCAACCTAACTGGAAAACACTCCTGCAGTTCTTTAAGAATGTGTGAAAACATCCAAAGTCGGCCAGGGAAGGGGGTGAATCTTTCGGAAATCTTTCGGAAATTGGGGAGTAGAAATGGGAACACTCATAAAAGGCTTTGTTTTGGAAGGTGCTGCTTGGAAGCTGGTTGACGAAACACTTAGTCACTAGCTTCTAGGAAAGGATCAAACTCCTTCCCATTCCTACCTGCCTCCGAAATCCTCCGTTCCAACTCCTTTCTTTGCAAAAACATGCATTCCACTCTGGTACAAACACTGATTTCGTAACTTGACAAGAGGTTGCCCCTAAAAAGTTGGACTTCCTTAAAATGGAGGAGACAAGCACCAGACCTTCCATGTTGTTGTTTATCGGTTCACTCTGAGCATCTTAAAGAACTTGGTCTCTTTAGCCTGCAGAAGAGAAGGTTGAGAGGCGACAGGAGAGCCATATATAAATAAATATGTGAAAGGGTGTCATAAGGAAGAGGGAGAAGGCTTCTTTTCTGCTGCCCTTAAAACTAAGACTCAGAGCAATGAGTTCAATGACAGGAAAGGAGATTGCACCTGAACATGAGGAAGAACTTCCTGACTGTAAGAGCTGTTCAACAGTGGAACTCTCTGCCTCGGAGTGTAATGGAAACCCCTTCCTGGGAGACTTTTAAACAGAGGCCAGATGGCCATCTCTCACTTTGATTGTGCTTTTCCTGCCTGGCAGGGAGTTGGACTAGATGACCCATGTGGTCTCTTTCAACTTTGTTGTTGTTGTTGTTGTTGTTGTTGAGGTTGAGGTTGTTGAGACTGGATAGCCACCTTCAGGGATACCTTGATTGTGCTTTTCCTGCATGGCAGGGAGTTGGACTAGATGGTCCATGTGGTCTCTTCCAACTCTGTTGTTGTTGTTGTCGTTGTTGTTGTTGTTGTTATAGTTGTTATAGAGACTGGATGGCTATCTGTCCATCCAGATGTGCTTTTCCTTCATGGCAGGAGGTTGGACTAAATGATTGGACTAGATGGCCCATGTGGTCTCTTCCAACTCTATCGTTGTTGTTGTTGTTGAGACTGGACAGCCACCTGTCAGGGATACTTTGTGCTTTTCCTGCATGGCAGGGAGTTGGGACTAGAAGGTCCATGTGGTCTCTTCCAACTCTGTTGTTGTTGTTGAGATTGGATGGCCATCTTCAGGGATACTTTGATTGTGCTTTGCCTGCATGGCAGGGAGTTGGACTAGATGGTCCATGTGGTGTCTTCCAACTCTTGTTGTTGTTCTTGAGACTAGATGGCGATCTGTCCATTCAGATCTGCTTTTCTTGCATGGCAGGAGGTTAGACTAGTTGGTCCATGTGGTCTCTTTCAACTTTGTTGTTGTTGTTGTTGTTGTTGAGACTGGATAACCATCTTCAGGGATACTTTGATTGTGCGTTTCCTGCATGGTAGGGAGTTGGGACTAGAAGGTCCATGTGGTCTCTTCCAACTCTGTTGTTGTTGTTGAGATTGGATGGCCATCTTCAGGGATACTTTGATTGTGCTTTGCCTGCATGGCAGGGAGTTGGTCTAGATGGTCCATGTAGTCTCTTCCCACTCTGTTGTTGTTCTTCTTGATACTGAATGGCGATCTGTCCATTCAGATGTGCTTTTCTTGCATGGCAGGAGGTTGGACTAGATCAGTGGTTCTCAACCTGGGGTCCCCAGATGTTTTTGGCCTTCAACTCCCAGAAATCCTATCAGCTGGTAAACTGGCTGGGATTTCTGGGAGTTGTAGGCCAAAACACCTGGGGACCCACAGGTTGAGAACCACTGGACTAGATGGTCCATGTGGTCTCTTCTAACTCTGTTGTTGTTGTTGTTGAGACTGGATGGCCATCTGTCAGGGATACTTTGATTGTGCTTTTCCTGTCTGGCAGGGGGTTGGACTAGATGGCCCACGGGGTCTCTACCAATTCTATGATTCTATGAAATGATCTATTGTAGAGTTGTGCTTTTATTTACCAAGTCTCATACATTGGAAGCTTCTGCTTGTTTGGATGTTCGGGTCTGCAAATGAGCATCTATTTTGCCAGCTCTTCATCACGTTTAGTGTTATTAATGTGTTTGCCAACAAACATCTGTTGGGAGGAAGCGAATCAGGAGGGATATTAAAGGTTCTGGCTTCTTCCCTTTCCCTGTTTCCAAGTTTTAGGAGTATGTTAGGTGTTGCTTTGAAGTGGGCAAGATGCTAAATAGCAGCTGTAAAGCAGCAACGATAATTACAGAAGTGAGAAAGGGGAAGACAATTGGTTACTCACTGTTGACAGAAGAGATAAGGCTGGGACATAATCATGATGTGCCTGATATGCGGGGAATGATGCTCCTGCCTGCCAGCGGAAAGCGAGGGCCATTTATCATTTTGACGACTCCGCCATGAGTAGATCTACTCCAGGAGTGTGTTCTCGGTGCTTGAACCCCTGCACTTTATCTCCCAAATCCATCTTTTTTCAGCTGACGTTGGTGTCAACAAGTCAGTGCAGAAGTTGCCTGCGGGGAAAGATCAAGCGTCTTCCCAACAGAAACCGACATCTGGAATTGTCTTATTGTTGTGCTTCCATGTTCCTCAGTCCCCAATGCAGTTCATCTGCAGCACTTTGGTGTCTTAAGGAAGTTGCCATTTGGGAGTTGTAGTTACTGGGATTTGTAATTCACCTACAACCAAAGGGCGTTCTGAACTCCACCAATGATGGAATTGAACCAAACTTGGCACATAGAACTCCCAACGAAGAACAGAAATGACTGGAAGGATTTGGTGGGCATTGGCCTTGAGTGTTAGAGTTGTAGTTCACCTACATCCAAGGAGCAATGTGGACTCAAACAATGGTAGATCTGGACCAAACTTGGCATGGATATTCAATATGTCCAAATTTGGCACAAATACTCAATATGCCCCAATTTGGCACGGATACTCAATATGGCCAAACATAAACAGAGGTGGAGTTTGGGGGAAATAGACCTCGACATTTGGGAGTTGTGGTTGCTGGGATTTATAGTTTGCCTACACTCAAAGAGCATTCTGAACTCTACCAATGATGAAATTGAGCCAAACTTGGCACACAAAACTCCCATGACCACCAGAAAATGCTGGAAAGGTTTGGTGGGCATTGGCCTTGAGTTTGGGAGTTGTAGTTACCTACATCCAGAGAGCACCGTGGACTCAAACAATGATGGATCTGGACCAAGCTTGGCACGAATACTCAATATGCCCAAATGTGAACACTGGTGGGGTTTGGGGAAAATAGACCTCGACATTTGGGAGTTGTAGTTGCTGGGGTTTATAGTTCGCCTACACTCAAAGAGCATTCTGAACTCCACCAATGCTGGAATTGAACCAAACTTAGCACACAGAACTCCAACGGTGAACAGAAATGACTGGAAGGATTTGGGAAGCATTGACCTTGAGTTGGAGAGTTGTAGTTTACCTACATCCAGAGAGCACTATGGACTCAAACAATGATGGATCTGGACCAAACTTGGTACGAATACTCAATATGCCCAAATTGAACACTGGTGGAGTTTGGGGAAAATAGACCTCGACATTTGGGAGTTGTAGTTGCTGGGATTTATAGTTTGCCTACAATCAAAGAGCGTTCTGAACTCCACCAACGATAGAAATGTTAAGGTCTATTTTCTGTTGGTCAGTTCTGTGTGCCAAGTTTGACCCAATTCCATCGTTGGTGGGGTTCAAAACGCTCTTTGATTGTAAGTGAACTATAAATCCCAGCAACTACAGCTCCCAAATGACAATAGCAATTCCCCCCAATGTACCATCTGCAGAAGACAGAAAATTAAATACATCTTTGAACATTGAAATGCAAAAGCATGCTTCGCTCTTTGCTTCCTTCATCTATCACTGAGGGTTTCTATATATGTAGTAATCGGTATTTGAAAGCAGAGACAGAAATCTGCTTTTGTTCAGTCACAACATTATCTGCCTTTCCTAGCTGTCTTGTTGGACTTGCACTTCTAAAGGGGGGATGACTTCAAAGCCATGCCTTTCAAGTCTCTGCAAAGGTTTCCGTGTAAAATAAAACAGGATTTCCACCCAGAAATGCCTGTCTGCTGGCCAGAGAGCTCTTGCATACGTGGATGTTGAGGAGGAGGAATACTAGGACGAGGGGAGGAAGTGCTAGCTTAAGGGAAAGCAGCTTGGCGGAAATGAGAACGAAGGCATGAAATAGACATGCGAGCCTGGTCTAAGGCGCTCTTTGCGAAATCTCCCTCAAAGCCCCAGATCACGTGACAAGTGGTTTTGCTTTTTGAAAATTATAGATTTCCTTCTGTTTTCCTTGCAACAAGAACTGATCACGAGTTCAATTCCAAACTAATGCAGAATTCCATTCCAGGCTCTGGAACAGGGCCTTTCTCAGCGTGGCACCTCTTATTTATTTATTTATTTATTGTGTCTGTCTGCTGGCCAGATTCTGTCACTGATTTCCCAGTGTTGTCCTTTCACCATCTCACCTGCTTCACAAGAAGTCTGCTGCAAAACAGGAGCTTTTTTGTTGAGTTCCAGGGTCGGAGAAACAGATAGTGAAGATAGAAGAACGACCTGCCTCAGGGGAGTGTGCTTGCTCCTATCAGTGTTTCCCATGTACACAAATGACCAGCCACTGTCAGAAGGGACAGAGAGTTTCATCTATGTTGACGATTGTGCCATCACCGCTCAAGCAGAGAGCTTTGAAATGGTTGAAGAGAAACTCTCCAAATTTTAGGTGCGCTTACTGCCTATTATAAGGAAAACCAGCTTGCACTGTCAATGTTTAGCATTTACACAAATGACCAGCCACTGCCAGAAAGGACAGAGACTTTCATCTATGTATTTATAAACACAAACAAAGTTAAAAACTTGGAATTATACTAAATGTCCTTTGACCAGAAGCTGGTTACTTGGAGTGCCTCTGGTGTTGCTATAAGAAGGTCCTCCATTGTGCATATGACGGGGCTCAGGTTGCATTGTAGAACCTGGTCTGTGGTTTGCTCTTCTCCGCACTCACATGACGTAGATTCCACTTTGTGGCCCCATTTCTTAAGGTTGGCTCTGTGCCTCTGTGGCGCAGTCTGTTCAGCACCTTCTAAGTTGCCTCATCTTCTGTGTGTCCAAGAGGGAGTCTCTGATCTGGTATCAGCCATGGATTGAGGTTCCGGGTTTTCACCTGCAACTTTTGGACTCTTGCTTGCTGAGGTGTTCCTTCAAGTATTTCTGTAGATCTTAGAAAGCTCTTTCTTGATGTAAGGTGTTAGCATGCTGACTGATATCCAAAAAGAGAGGATGGGCCACTGCCTTGGGCCATTGCACCACTTGCCTATTTAGCCAGTATTGCCAAGTGGTGCAATACTGGCTAAACAGTATAATTTCTCCAGTGGTGTAGGGCGTAGACACCCTGTGATAATGCAGTCTGTCTCATTAAGAGCCACATCCACTGTTTAACGTGGTGAGATATATTCCACACTGGGCATGCATATTCAGCAGCAGAGTAGCCAAGCGCAAGGGCAGATGTCCACTGTGTCTAGTTGTGATCCCCAGGTTGTGCCAGTCAACTTTCATATGATATTATTTCTAGCACCCACTTTTTGCTTGATAGTCAGCAGCGTTTCTTGTAGGTCAGAGCACGGTCCAGAGTAACTCCCAGTTATTTTGGTGTGCTGCAATGCTCCAGTGGGATTCCTTCCCAGGTCATCCTCAGAGCTCGAGATGTTTGTCTGTTCCTAAGGTGAAAAGCACATGTCTGTGTTTTAGATGGATTAAGAGTCAGCTGTTTTTCCTTGTAATGGGCAGTATGAGCACCTAAAGCTTTGGAGAGCTTCTGTTCAACCATCTCAAAGCTCCCAGCTTGGGCGGTGATGGAACGATCGTCAGCATAGATGAAACTCTTGGTCCCTTCTGACAGTGGCTGATCATTTATCTAAATGTTACACCTTGATGCAACAAGCTGGTTTTCCCTGTAACAGGCAGTAAGAGCATCTAAAGATCCAGAGAACTTCTGTTCAACTGTTTCAACTCTCCCTGCTTGGGTGGTGATGGCAGGATCATCAGCGTAGATGAAACTCTCTATCCCTTCTGGCAGTGGCTGCTCGTTTGTGTAAATGTTGAACATTGATGGAGCAAGCTGGTTTTCCCTGTAGCAGGCAGTAAGAGCACCTAAAGTTCCAGAGAACTTCTGTTCAACTGTTTCAAAGTTCCCTGCTTGGGCGGTGATGGCACGATCGTCACCATAGATGACACTCTCTGTCCCTTCTGACAGTGGCTGATCATTTGTGTAAATGTTAAACATTGATGGAGCAAACGCCTAAAGCTGTGGAGAGCTGTGCAACCATTTCAAAGCTCCCTGATTGAGCAGTAATGGCACAATCATCAGCATAGATGAAAGTCTCTGCCTCTTCTGGCAGTGGGTGGTCATTTGTGTAAATGTTAAATATTGATGGAGCAAGATGGTTTTCCCTGTAACAGGCAGTAAGAGCACCTAAAACTTCAGAGAGCTTCTGTTCAACCATTTCAAATCTCCCTGCTTGGGTGGTGATGGCATGATCGTCAGCATAGATGAAACTCTCTGTCCCTTCTGGCAGTGGTTGATCATTTGTGTAAATGTTAAACATTAATGGAGCAAGCATGCTCCCCTGAGGCAGGCCGTTATTCTGTTTCTCTGACCCTGGAACTCAACAAAAAAGCTCCTGTTTTGTAGCAGGTTTCCTATGAAGTGGGTGAGGTGGTAATCCTGCTCCCCTGAGGTAGGTCTGGCACCTCTGAGTCGTCCTGTTTGTATCACAGTGATGGGAAATTTTCCCGGTCATCAAGCAAAGCCTTTTGCTTTCTTTCCCCGTATGCTTTTCATTTTACAGGGTTTCATAGTTGCTTCTGGATAGTTATTGTTTTTGTTTTGTTAACATGAACCTTGTCAACGTTTTGTCCTGAAGGACAGACGATAATAGGAAACAAATTGCATGAAAAGTAAACAACACAGCTTGGTCTCTCTCCTGGTACTTAAAAGTTACCTCCATTCCATTTTCTTGTCTCTGAACGATGTGTCCTTTCTGTTTTTCTCTTTCAGCATTAACAATAAACTCCAACAACCGGAGGCTGCGTCGGGGGTGCTGGAATATGCCATGAAGCACTTTGGGGAACTGGTGAGTCGCTTCTCTCATTGGGAATTGGAGGCTGGGAGGGAGCCGGAGGGGTCTCACGTGGAAGGGCACTCCGGTGCGGCGTGTGTCGCGCCGGCGGGGCAGCAAAGAATCCGCCGCTTGGCACCGCATCCGCAGGAAGGACTGCCAAGGGCTGAGTCGAAAAGAACATTGGCCGGGAGCCCACGGCCGGGGAAGCAGAAGAATGACCAAAAAACATCCCAGAAGGATGCCAAAGGGGTAGCTTTCGTCTTTCTTCAAAACCTAAAATCCCTGGAGATTATTTTATTCCTTCGGTTCTTCAACCACACTACAGGCTGTCTTCTCCCAACTCATTTCCCTTCCAATAAAGGAGCCGTGGTTATATGCACTTACAAGGGGAAGGGGGCATTTATCTTTGGTCGCAGGAGTTGGCCATCCTTCCGGATGGGTTTTTTCAATATACATTTAACTCAGTATTTATATTGAATGCTCTACTTTTGACATAATTCTGACAGTGAAGCTGGGCTTTGATGCTGACTAATGGATTCTGTAATCTCAAAGCGATTACAGAATCCATTAGTCAGCATCAAAGCCCAGCTTTGCTTTTTCTTCTTGTCTGCAGTAAATATTGCCAAAAATGCAATAAACAGACCTGAATTGGAAAAGAACAGGATTCTTATTCAGCCAATTTTAGTCATGTGTTTCTGCCCACAGCAGGCAAGGTAAACAGTAGCTGCCACCAAAATCCCTTTTTGAACATGTGAGAAAAACAGAGAGAAGAGAGGAGAAAGAGAAAAGTCAGAGCCATTTATGTTCTGAAGCTCCTTTTCCCAAAGCATCTCTGCAGTAAATATTGCATAAAATTGCAATAAACAGCCCGAGTTAGAAAAGAATAGGATTCTAATTTAGCTGATTTTAGTGTGTCACGTGTTTCTGCCCACAGCAGGCAAGGCAAACAGCAGCTGCCACCAAAATCCCTTGTTGAACATGTGAGGAAAACAGAGGGAAGAGAAGAGAAAGAGAAAAGTCAGAGTCATTTATGCTCTGAAGCTCCTTTTCCTAAAGCATCTCTGCAGTAAATATTGCAAAAACGTTGCAATAAACACACCTGAGTTAGAAAAGAACAGGATTCTAATTTAGCCGATTTTAGTGTGTCACGTGTTTCTGCAGGCAAGGCAAACAGCAGCTGCCACCAAAATCCCTTGTTGAACATGTGAGGAACAGTAAAACAGAGAGAAGAGAACAGAAAAAGTCAGAGCCATTCATGCTCTACTGTTGACTTAATCTGATAGTGAAGCTCCTTTTCCCAAAGTGATTTCAGAGCCTATTCGTCAGCATCAAAGGCCAGCTTTGCTTCTTCTTTCTTTCAGTAGCATCTCTGCAGTAAATTCTGCAAAAAAAATGCAATAAACAAAAACAAACCCGAGTTGGAAAAGAACAGGATTCTAAGTTAGCCGATTTTAGTCATGTGTTTCTGCCCATAGCAGGCAAGGCAAACAGCAGCTGCCACCAAAATCCCTTGTTGAACATGTGAGGAACAATAAAAGAGAGAGAAGAGAACACAGAGAGAAAAGTCGGAGCCATTCTCATTGGACCATTGGGGGGGGGGTTAAGACCCCCTTAAAGCCTAAGGGTCCTGCCCATCAGCTCAGAGTGACAACCAAAATGACTGCCATCCTTTGCGGTGCCTTTCCCCATTTTCAGTCCTCCTACTTTGGAATATTTGGGGGTGAATCAATAGAGAACAGATGCCACAAGGAGGCGGTGATTCTGCCATTGATTTCTCAATGCCGTCCTTTTACCATCTCACCTGCTTCATGGGAAATCTGCTACAAAACAGGAGCTTTTTTGTTGAGGTCCAGGGTCATAGAAATAACTGGTGTGGACAGAAGAATGACCTGCCTCAGGGGAGCATGCTTGCTCCCATCAGTGTTTACCATTTACACAAATGACCAGCCATTGGCAGAAGGGACAGAGAGTTTAATCTATGCTGATGATCATGCCATCACCGCCCAAGCAGTGAGCTTTGAAATGGTGGAACAGAAACTCTCCAAATTTTAGGTGCGCTTACTGCCTATTGTAGGGAAAACCGGCTTGCACCATCAATGTTTATCATTTACACAAATGACCAGCCATTGGCAGAAGGGACAGAGAGTTTCATCTATTCTGACGATCGTGCCATCACCACCCAAGCAGGGAGCTTTGAAATGGTGGAACAGAAGCTCTCCGTTTTTCTATACATTATGACTGTATTCTCAATTAGCTTCTGACACAATAAAATAAATAAACTTTTCATAGCTGAGTGGGGATTCCCGTTCTAGAAATGCTGCACTGCACCACAATGGCTCTCTTTTGGTCTTCATCACCCGCAGAATCCTCCAACTGGAAAAAAAAAAGACAAGTTTGGCTTTTTAAATAGTTTGCAAAGCCTCCCTGCCCATAAAAAACATGTTTTTGAAGACTAAAAATGGATAAATCAAACAGCATGTTGATCATGCACCATTTCATAACAAAAAGCCTAAAACATGAAGTCTTCTCTGAGTCATTCCCAAATCAAATGAAGAGACACACCATGGACCTCCTTCTCTTCCTCTGCCTGCCATCTTCCCCCCTACTCCAACCGGCCTCCTTCTCCTTTTCCTCCATCCAGGAGATCCAGGCCACTTGGTACGAGAAGCTACACGAGTGGGAAGATGCCCTCGTGGCCTATGATAAGAAGATGGACACCAACAAGGACGACTCGGAGCTGATGCTGGGGCGCATGCGCTGCCTGGAGGCTCTGGGAGAATGGTAAGCGAAGGCGTGTTGTTTTGTTGAGACCCCAAAGGCAGAGTTAAACCAGGAATCCCAAGTTTCCTTGTATCTGGAACAAGAAAATACTAGAATTCCCTATTCCTGTTGTTTCTAGGGGGCAACTTCATCAGCAGTGCTGCGAGAAGTGGACCTTGGTGAATGACGAAACCCAGGCGAAAATGGCCAGGATGGCAGCAGCTGCAGCTTGGGGCTTAGGTAAATCCCAATCTACTCATTCACTTTAGTTTTTTCCTTGAAACAGACATCCCACTGACACCGAGAGAAATTTTGCCCCTGTTGTGCTGAGTGTTGATCCCTCCAAGACAGCCACAGTGGGATAGAAACTCATGGGATGTAATTAAGAGGCATGGCTATGCAGTGCAGATGCAGAGTTTTCATCTCTTGAGTAGGTTTCCAAAATAAAAAGGTTGGCTTAGGTTTGTTTTATAATCAGGACATGCCTGAACCCTTTCTTGGGATATTCTAGATAAGGGTGGGATTGATTTGTCAGAAATATTAAAAATTAATTAGGTATTTTTAATTACACAAATGTGAGTCAAGCACTGAAGGGGTTAAATGGATGCAATGACTCAGCAAAGCTGCAGTTCATTATAAGAAGGGGTGCCTGTTGCTTAGTAATGCCTCAGTCTGAGAGAGCTCTCAGTGTGAGAGAACAGCCTCAGTGGGAGAATAGACCTTAGTGGTAGTAGGCCTCACAGTGAGAGACTGTGAGGTAGGCCTTAGTCTGTGAGAGAAGGGCTCACAGTGTGAGTTAGACGTTAGTCTGCAAGAGAAGGGCTCACAATGTGAGTTAGGCCTTAGTCTGTGAGAGAAGCCTCTGTGTGAGGTAAGCCTCGGTATGAGAAGGCCTCGTGTGTGAAGCTCCAGTGTGAAAGTTGAAAATTATTTGTGTTGTGGAAACCTTGTTCTTGTCAATAGTGCAGCCATATTATTTTGTTATAAAGAAAAACCTCCTATGGAAGAGATAACATGGATCTGTGTGTTTTTATTCTTGTTATTACTTTGGGCTATTGGTGCTGGGCCATGTTGCTGCTGATAAGTTACTCTGCTGTGCATTTATCAGTTAATAAGCCCATTCGCCCAACAAGATCCACTAGATCCCTCACTCAGGCTGTATCTATCCCTACAGGTCAGTGGGACAGTATGGAGGAATACACCTGCATGATCCCAAGGGACACCCACGACGGAGCCTTCTACCGGGCCGTTCTGGCGCTGCATCAGGACCTCTTCTCATTGGCCCAACAGGTACCTTAGACAATCGTCCCTCCACATTTG
This sequence comes from Anolis sagrei ordinatus, assembly GCF_025583915.1. Lineage (NCBI taxonomy): Eukaryota > Metazoa > Chordata > Lepidosauria > Squamata > Anolidae > Anolis > Anolis sagrei. Next base: position 13,112,814 of record NW_026844811.1, on the reverse strand, counting down.
CAGCTTTGACTTTTCCAGATTTGAATCCCTCAGATTTCCAGGGTGACTGTGGAGTCATGCTGGAGGACATAGAGATCCTTAGAGAGGTGTTCCATTAAGTGATACTCTCCCTACATTGGCGGGAACCCAGCACTCCTGACCCCAGCATATATGGAAGATGTATTTGGATCCATCCATCTTAGGACTGGTTAATCATGGAGTTAGTTGAGCCAAAAACATGGACGTTCTTCCCATCAAGCCTCTTGAAAAGTTCTGGAAGATGAAGACGTTCCTCTTATACTTGATCCTATTAAGGGAATATTGCTCACTTGTTTGTGTAGGTAGTTTCTAATGAGCAGAAGTTCATGCCAAATTATTATTATTATTATTATTATTATCATTATTATTATTAATATTATTATTAATAATAATTTTTACTGGGGGAAAGATTATATAACAACACTTCTCACACTGTGGTCTTCTCACACTGAGGGCTCTCTCAAACTGATGCCTCTCTCACACTGAGGTGAACTAACACTGAGGCCTATTAACACTGAGGTCAACCTCACACTGAGGCCTTTCTCCCACTGAGGCCTCTCTAACACTGAGGCCTTTCTCCCACTGAGGCCTTTCTCCCACTGAGGCCTCTCTAACACTGAGTCTTTTCTCCCACTGAGGCCTCTCTAACACTGAGGCCTTTCTCCCACTGAGGCCTCTCTCACACTGAGGGCTCCTAAACTACAGACACACCTGCTTATGTTGAACTGCAGCATTTGCTGAGTCATTGCATCCATTTAACCCTTTCAGTGCTTGACTCACATTTTTGTAATTAAAAATACCTAGTTAWTTTTTAATATTTCTGACAATAAGAATTCTCTTTCTTGTTCCCTTTCAGTGCATCGACAAAGCCCGAGACCTGTTGGACGCGGAGCTGACCGCCATGGCGGGAGAGAGCTACAGCCGTGCCTATGGGGTGAGTCTGCCGCGCGCTTGGGCCTCCTTCTCTCGGGATTTGCTCTGGCGCGGCGGTGATGGGGATGGAATGTGACTGGCTCCTTCTCCTCCAGGCCATGGTGTCCTGCCAGATGCTGTCAGAGCTGGAAGAAGTCATCCAGTACAAACTTGTCCCGGAGCGACGCGAGATCATCCGCCAGATCTGGTGGGAAAGGCTTCAGGTAAGGGCCGCCGAAAACCGTGGTCACACCAAGGAGGAGCACCACACTTTTTCATTGGCAGTTGGCTTTCTTATTTGATTCACTGGCGTAAATACTCAACATTGCCTGGGTGTTCTTGAGACCTCTGCTCACCCTTCCTTCCTTCTTTCCTTCCTTCCTTCTCCTTTCCTTTCCCTTCTTTTTCCGCTTCGTTCCTTCCTTCCTTTTTCCATTCTTTCCCTTCTTTTTCCCTTCCTTCCTTCCTTCCTTCCTTCCTTCCTTCCTTCCTTCCTTCCTTCTCTTTTCCTTCCCTTCTTTTTGTCCTTTCTTCCTTCCTTCCCTCATTCCATCCGTCCATCCTTCTTTCCTTCCTTCTCCTTTCCTTTCTTTCCCTCCTTTCTCCATTTCATTCCTTCCTTCCTGTCTTCTTTGTTTCCCTTCTTTTTCTCCTTCCTTCCTTTCTCYCTTCCTTCCATCCATCTCCTTTTCTTTCTGCCCCTTCTTTTCCCCTTCCTTCCTTTCTTCCTTCTGTCTCCATTCCTTTTTTCCCTTCTTTTCCTCCTTCCTTCCATCTCCTTTTTTTTCTGTTCCTTCTTTTCCCTTTTCCTTCCTTCCATCCATCCATCCATCTCCTTTCCTTTCTGCCCTTTCTTTTCCCCCTTCCTTCCTCCCTTCCTTCCTTCTTCTTTCCTTTCTTTCCCTTCTGTTCCCCCTTCCTTCCTTCCTTCCTTCCTTCCTTCCTTCCTTCCTTCCTTCCACCCATCCATCTCCTTTCCTTTCTGTCCCTTCTTTTCCCCTTCCTTCCTTCCTTCCTTCCTTCCTTCCTTCCTTCCTTCCTTCCTTCCTTCCTTCTCCTTTCCTTTCTGTCCCTTCTTTTCCCCCTTCCTCCCTCCCTTCCTCCCTCCCTCCCTTCCTTCTTTCTCCTTTCCTTTCTTTCCCTTCTGTTCCCTCTTCCATCCATCCATCCATCCATCCATCTCCTTTCCTTTCTGTCCCTTCTTTTCCCGCTTCTTTCTTTATTTCTTTCATTCCTTCCTTCCTCCCTCCCTTTCTTCCTTCTCCTTTCCTTTCTTTCCCTTCTTTTCCCCTTCCTTCCTTCCTTCTTACACATGTCACCTTTCTTTCCCAATGACATCAGAGGGGGACCCTTCACCTAGACATGCGAACACACATAAATACTTAGATTTTGATATAGGAAAAACCCGTATGTGATGCTCAAGCAAACAACTTGGGATGTTGCATACCTCCTCCCGCCAGGCAAAGAAAACGAAATAGAAATAGGACATGTGGGTTTATTTTTGAGGCCTTCCCAGGTCCCTCGGTGGCTTTTTGGGATATTTTAAGGGAGGGGGACCTGTCTTGAAAAAATGTCGCATCATTTCATTTTGACCTCAGGAAAGTTCCAGGGGGCTCTAAATAGACATAAGCACACTTTCCCACCACTTAGGGATCGTTTGGGGGCATTTTGGAGCCCTCACCCCACACCCAAACACGAAAGGGAAGGTGCTTGGGGTTCACATTTGCCCATCCTTCCTGTTATTGGCGCTCCTCCGCGCTGCCTCCTTTTCCCCCTTCGGTGCCATTTGGGAACCTGTGACAAAGCCTTTTGCCTCCAAACTTGCATTCCTGTCTGGAAAAACTCAGGGAACATTCCGCTGCCGCCGGAGAGGAAAAGCCATCGGGAGGGTGTGCTTGTCTACAAATGCCACTGTTTATAGCCCTCTCTTGCTACTGAGCTGAAAACCCCAAACAAAGACTCTGCTTCTTTTCACTCTCCCATTTAGCCATCGCGTCATATTTGGAACACGTTCCTATTGCAGGAGGTTTATTATTATTAATTTTTCCATGAAAGGATCCTGTTAATGTCACAGAAAGCAGGTTGCTATACAGTTGCCATGCCTTAATCCAATTGCCGTATATATTTGAGCATAAGCTGAGTTTTCAGCCCTTTTTTAGGCTGAAAAAGCCCCCCTCTGCCTATGCTCGAGTCAAAGTTATTTATTATTTTACTCTGTTGTTATTATTACTTTTTATTACGTTTATTATTTTACTCTATTTTATTATTATATTTAAATTATTTTACTCTATTATTATCATTTTTATTACATTTATTATTTTATTCCATTATTACTATTACTATTATTAGTATTATTACATTTCCATTATTTTATTCTATTATTATTTTTATTACATTTATTATTTTACTCTATTTTATTATTATTATATTTACATTATTTTACTCATTATTATCATTTTATTACAATTATTATTTTATTCTATTTATTATTACTGTTACAATTACATTCTTTTACTTTTATTATTATTATTATTACATGTTCATTATTTTACTCTATTATTATTACATTTGTTATTTTACTCTATTTTATTATATTTATATTATTTTACTCTATTATTAGCATCTTTATTATGTTTATTATTTTACTCTATTATTACTATTATTATTCCATTTACATTGTTTTATTCTATTATTATTTTATTACAATTCTTATTTTACTCTATTATTATTAGTTTTATTCCATTTATTATTTTACTATATTTATTATTGTTACATTTACATTATTGTACTCTATTATTATTTTGATTACAATTATTATTTTACTATATTTATTATTATTGTTACATTTACATTATTGTACTCTATTATTATTATTATTATTATTATTATTATTATGTGTTCATGATATTATTCTATTATTATTACATTTATTATTTTACTCTATTATTACTATTATTATTACATGTTCATTTTTTACTCTATTATTTTTATTACAATTATTATTTTACTCTATTATTATTATTATTATATGTTCATTATTTCACTCTATTATTATTATTATTATTATTACAATAATGCTTTTCTCCCCAGGGGTGCCAGCGGATCGTGGAAGACTGGCAGCGGATCCTGATGGTCCGCTCGCTTGTGGTCAACCCTCACGAGGACATGCGGACCTGGCTGAAGTACGCCAGTCTTTGCGGCAAGAGCGGGCGCCTGGTGAGTGCCTCTGGTTGCTCTTCTTTGAGGCCTGGATGCAGTTCTGTTGAACCCAGAGGGCCAACTAAGCCCCCAAATATGGCAGAGAAGTCACTAACCAACTCCTGTAGGACTGACAGCTGAAGGGCTCACACTGAGGCCTCTCTCAGACTGAGGGCAACTAACACTGAGGCTTTCTCACAGACTGAGGCCTACCTCACAGACTGAGGCCTACTAACACTGAGGTTTACCTCACACTGAGGCCTCTCTCAGACTGAGTGTAACTAAGACTGAGGCCTTCTCACAGGCTGAGGCCTACCTCACATTGAGGCCTACTAACACTAAGGTTTACCTCACACTGAGGCCTCTCTCAGACTGAGTGCAACTAACACTGAGGCCTTCTCACAGACTGAGGCCTAATAACACTGAGGTTTACCTCACACTGAGGCCTCTCTCAGACTGAGTGCAACTAACACTGAGACTGAGTGCAACTAGCTCTGAGGCCTTCTCCCAGACTGAGGCCTACCTCACATTGAGGCCTACTAATACTGAGGCACAGGGGAATGGGTTAATAATGTGAAGTATACAAGGATTGCAGGAGTATCCTTTGTTGATATACAGCTAGTACTGTTTACTTCATTTCAAGAGAGATATTGACAAGCTGGAAGGTGTCCAGAGGAGGGAGACGAACATGATCAAAGGTCTGGAGATCATGAATGTCTGTGAGGAGAGGAGACACGATCGCCATGTATAAACATGTGAAAGGGTGTCAGTTGAAGTCCAAAACACGCGGAGAGCCGAAGTTTGCCCATGTCTGCCCTAGAAGTAGTGTTTCTGGGTTGCTGTGAGCTTTCCGGGTTGTATGGTAGCATCCTCTCCTGATGTTTCGCCCACATCTTTGGCAGGCATCCTCAGAGGTTGAGGGGTCTGTTGGAAACTAAGTAAGTGAGGTTTATATACCCGTGGAATAATGTCCAGGGTGGGAGAAAGAACTTATGTTGACCACCACCTTGATTAGCATTGAATGGCTTTGCACCTTCAAGGTCTGGCTGCTTACTGCCAGAATTTGTCGTAGTGTTTCCTGCCATTCAGCACCACTTTAGCTGTCCTGGCTTTCATGCTGTGGGACCTCGGGAGTTGCAATTTGGGGGAGGACTAGTCCTCTTTGGAGGATATTGGACAACTACAACTCCCATGATCCCCCTAGCTATGGGGTTTATCACCAGATGAGGCAGTTATGGACTTGTGGGTCCTCTTGGTACAGTTTTTCACTCAATATAGGGCAGTTGATAGTCCTCTGGAAGCATTGGAATCCAAGCAAAGAGTTTGGCCAAGCTCTTGTTGTCTTGCGAGCCTCCCTGTTGACCTCTCCTCCTCCTGTTTGTTTGCCCAAGGCTTTGGCCCATAAGACCCTGGTGTTGCTGCTGGGCGTTGACCCGTCCCGGCAGCTGGACCATCCCTTGCCGACCGTGCATCCTCAGGTGACCTATTCCTACATGAAGCACATGTGGAAGAGCGCCCGCAAGGTAAGCTTAGCATGCAAAGAATGTCCAAAATGTCTCCTTTGCGCTGACCGGAAGCACATGTCTCTCCCTCCTTTGCTCGGCCGCCTTCTCCTCCAATGACAACATTTTCCAGATGCCTTTCTTCCCTCTCCACGTGTGAGTTCGAGCTCGGCAAACTCAGCAGACAAAGTGTCCCTTTTGCGGACGGAAGCGTCCGGCCGGGAGATCGGCACACGCGAGGCCAATTCCCTGGGCTCCATGTGTCTGGCGCTGCAAATAATCAAATCCAATACATGCGGGATCCTTTCCCCGCTTCAAATATCAATTTAAAACAAAAATTGTTATTATTATTATCATCATCATCATCAATCTTATTTGGCCCGCCCACTGTGCTTTTATTTTTAAAAGCCCACCGTGCTTTTATTTTTTAAATTCATCGCGTTATTTTGCATCTGTTTATTTCCTCTTCTGTTATTTGATGTATTTTATTTTGATATTATTATTATGATTATTTGCTGTTTGTATTTTAATTTATTTTGTTGTATTGTAATTCTGGCCTTGGCCTCATGTTAGCCGCCCCGAGTCCCCTTTGGGGAGATGGTGGCAGGGTATAAATAATAATAATAATTATTATTATTATTATTATTATTATTATTATTATTATTATTATTATTATTTAGAAAAGAAGGGGGAAGCACTTCTAATGCTTACTGCACAAGGCTAGATCAGGCCTGGGTAAACGTTCTAACTTGGGGGCTGCATGCTAGTACTCCCTGCTAGAAGGACTGGGAAGAAAATAAGGGAAGGAAGGAAGGGAGGAGGAAGGAAAGAGGAGAGAGGGAAGGAGGGAAGGAAGAGGAGGGAAGGAAAAGAAGAAAGGGTGGAGGGAAGGAACGAAGGAAGGAAAGAGGGAAGGAAGGATGAAAAGGTGGAAGGGAAGGATAAAGGGAAGAGAAGGAAGGAAAGACAAAAGGGAAGGAAGGAAGAAAGAAGAAGAGAGGGAAGGAAGGACGAAAGGGTGGGAGGGAAGGAACAAAGGAAGGAAAGAGGGAAGGAAAGATGAAAGGAAGGGAAGGATAAGGGAAGGAGAAGAGAGAAGGAAGGAAAGACAAAAGGGAAGGAAGGAGAAGGAAGGATAAAGGAAAGAGAAGGAAGGAAGACAAAAGGGAAGGAAGGAAAGAGAAAGGAGAGAGGAAAGGAAGGACAAAAAGGTGGAAGGGAAAGAAGAAAGGGAGGAGGAAGAAAGAAAAGAGAAGGAGGAGAGGAAGGGAAGGAAGGAAGGAAAAAGAGAGGAAGAAAGGGGAGGAAGAGAAGGATGGGAGGAAGGAAGAAGGAAGAGAGAAGGAAGGAAGAAAAGGGAAGGAGAAAAGGATGAAGGGAAGAATAAAAAGAGAGAGAAGAAGGAGGAAAAAAGAAGGAGGAGGGAAAGGAAGGATAAGGGAAGGAAGGAGAAGGAAGGAAGCGAAAGGATTGAAGGAAGGAAGAGAAATAGGAAGGAAAGAGAAGGAAGAAGGGAGGAAGAAAAGGGTGGAAGAAGGAAAAAAGAAAGAAGAAGAAAGGAAGGGAGGGAGGAAGAAAAGAGAAAGAGGAAGGGTGAGGGAAGGAGGAGAAAAGGGAAGGAAGGAAGAATGGAAGGAAGGATGGAAGGAGAAAGGGAGTGAAGGGAGGAGGGAAGGAAGGGAAGGAAAGGAAGAGAAGGAGAAGGAAAAAGGGGAAGGGAATGGAGGGAGAGAGAAAGAGGGAGGGAAGGGAGGGAGGGAGGAAAGAGAGAAGGATGACAAAAGGGAAGGGAGAGAGGAAGGAAGGAATGACAAAATGGAGAAAGGGAAGGAGGAAGGAAAGAGAGAAGAAAGGATAAGATGATGAGAAAGAGAAGGAAGTGAGAAAAGAGCCCAAGGGGTCTTGTCTGGGCCTTGAATGGGTTTGCCCATTCCTGGCCTAGATATTTTAGTCTGTGGTGGAGTCCCTATTGGCCTGTAGAGCCCAGTTTGGGTGGTTCTGTTCATCTTGGAGGATAATAAGACTGTTAATACACATTACAACAGCATTTTTGCATGTTAATGCGTGTCTTCACGCTCTCCGTTTTAGATCGACGCCTTCCAGCACATGCAACACTTTGTCCAGACGATGCAACAGCAGGCCCAGCATGCCATTGCCACCGAAGACCAGCAGCATCGGCAAGAGCTCCACAAACTCATGGCGCGGTGAGTACACCACCTCCCGCCATCTCATTGGGGTGTCCGAACAGCACTCAAGATCTCAAGGAGACCATGCATCGTATCAAGGTCAACTCCTGGCAGCAAGATCATAAATTGGAGTTCTCATAAACTGTGTCTCATTTGCTTCCTCTGCTTTCTCCTCTTCTCAGCTGCTTCCTGAAACTGGGCGAGTGGCAACTGAACTTGCAAGGCATTAACGAGAGCACCATCCCCAAGGTCCTGCAGTACTACAGTGCCTCCACGGAGCATGACCGCAATTGGTACAAGGTAAATAAACCACCGGGGGGGGGGGGACAAAACCGGAGCATGAATCCATAGGTAAATCCATAAAGCAAGGAGCAAATCTTGACTCGGAATCTTGGGCCTTGAGCTAGAGCATGAACCAGGAACAAGACGGGAGTTTCTCACTCCAGTAGCAACATTGCAAGATCTGAAATCATAACAGTTTTGTCTAAAACAGCTGCTTCTTTGGATGAGCTAATGTTATCCTCCCCTCCCTGCCTGTCAGCTTCCAAAGCAGTTTCACTCCCCCTAATTTAAGGTCTGCAAAACATGAATGTATTCCTTTGACCTTGAGAGGCCTGCTTCTGCATCTCCTCATGGCTTTTCTTGCACCTGAATTTCCTCCTCAGAAGCATCCTGATATCTCTAATTCATCTTCTTCTTCAGATGAGCTAATGTTATCCACCCCTCCCTGCCTGTCAGCTTCCAAAGCAGTTTCACTCTCCCTAATAATATAATATAATATAATATATTGTATATACATATAATATTGATAATATTATAATGTAATACAATATAATACTACTACTAATATATTATAATTATATATTATATATTAAATATAATATTACTAATAATATTATAGTACAACGTTATAGTACAATGTAATATATAATATTAATATTGTGCTATGGTAAAAATCTAATATATTGTATTTACTTTTTACTTGTAAGCCACTCTGAGTCCCCTTCGGGTTGAGAAAGACGACATATAAATGTCGTAAATAAATAAATAATTTAAGGGCTGCGAAACATGAACACATTCCTTGACCTTGAGAGGCCTGCTTCTGCCTCTCCTCACAGCTTTTCTTGCACCTGAATTTCCTTCTCAGAAGCAGCCTGGTATCTCTGTCTAAGCCAGCTGCTTCTTCGGATGAGCTAATGTTATCCACCCCTCCCTGCCTGTCAGCTTCCAAAGCAGTTTCACTCTCCCTAATAATATAATATAATATAATATAATATAATATAATATAATATAATATAATATAATATATTGTATATACATATAATATTGATAATATTATAATGTAATACAATATAATACTACTACTAATATATTATAATTATATATTATATATTAAATATAATATTACTAATAATATTATAGTACAACGTTATAGTACAATGTAATATATAATATTAATATTGTGCTATGGTAAAAATCTAATATATTGTATTTACTTTTTACTTGTAAGCCACTCTGAGTCCCCTTCGGGTTGAGAAAGACGACATATAAATGTCGTAAATAAATAAATAATTTAAGGGCTGCAAAACACGAACACATTCCTTGACCTTGAGAGGCCTGCTTCTGCCTCTCCTCACAGCTTTTCTTGCACCTGAATTTCCTTCTCAGAAGCAGCCTGGTATCTCTGTCTAAGCCAGCTGCTTCTTCGGATGAGCTAATGTTATCCTCCCCTCCCTGCCTGTCAGCTTCCAAAGCAGTTTCACTCTCACACTCAGCTACAACATCTTGCTCCAAAAATCCCTCCATTCTCTCAGCTGGAGAACCATTTTGCTCTAAGGCCCCCTCTGTCTGGGCACCCACTGAACCATCAGGCCCTGTATCCCCCAAACCCCTCATCTTCATCAGCTGGCTGAACCACAACAGCGAGATTGTTAATTCTCCGGCATAACCTGCTCCTCAATCTACAATCTCTGATTTAGTAGTGCAAGAGGCAGCTTGTTGCTGAATTGTGCTTTTGATGTTCCGCAGGCCTGGCACGCTTGGGCAGTGATGAACTTTGAGGCTGTGCTTCACTACAAGCACCAGAACCAGGCCCGGGACGAGAAGAAGAAGCTGCGCCACACCAGCGGGGCCAGCGTCGCCAGCGCCAACGCGGAGGGCAGCAACAGCGAGAGCGAGGCCGAAAGCACCGAGAACAGCCCCGTCCCATCGCCGGTCCAGAAGAAAGTGACAGAGGTGGGTCTCGTACTGGTTTTGCGGGTTTCTTTCTGCCTTCTCCCACCCATCCCTTATCCAGGGGTGGCTGAGAGAGTGTCACTCTGCTTCCCAATGGGTCCATGTATGGAAACTTTGGCGTCCAATTTTTTTTTTTTAATCTTGTGGATATTCTTTCAGAATATGTATATAAGGTGTACATATGGAATGTATGTAGACTCGGGCGCCCATTTCTAAGGTATCTCATTACATACCGTATATATTTGAGTATAAGTCAAGTTTTCAATCCTTTTCTTAGGCTGAAAAAGCCCCCCCTTGGATTATACTTGAGTGAGGGTCCTGCCGGGAAGGCGGGGGGCTGAAAGTAGCCCGGCTTTCAGCCCCACGCCTTCCCACCAGGACCCTCAGCGCTCTGTACAGCAACCCAGCTGGGTCGCTGTGTCGAGAGGGGAGGAGAGAGTGTGCA